>JAGDQP010024363.1:16501-28041 GCA_022664845.1 Lepisma saccharinum | reverse complement strand
GAAGTTAAGGATGGCCCTAAAACTATTCGTGAAAGAAAGAGGTGTATTTTGGCATTGCGTCAGGGAAATCCGAAACTCCCAAAATTAATAGATTTGTGCAGAATTAGTATAATTATAGGCGTCATTATGAATATTTAATATATATTGGACACCCCTCTAAAGCTCGTGGACCTCTTCCCAAAATCAATTTCTAGGTATATGACTAGAAGTACCCCCGAAACTTGTAAAACCCCCTCAGAGCCTGTCCGGATTTTCTCGAACAGAAAGGTGGCAACCCTGGTTGCAGGGTGTATAATGCAGGTTTGCAGTTAACGAGTGAAACTTAATCTTAATTCAGCAACCTTGATTTATCGCTCTCGAGAGTTTACAAATGGTCAGCCATTATATTAAATTACCTTCCTACAGTTAAATATTTATTACTGGCGCCTAAATGTAAGGTAAATAAAGAGATTTACTTCAAATTGGAGATGAGGCTTGCACGTTTGAAATGTGATGGGATATAATCTACAGCATGTGTTGTAAGATCTTTCTAAAAACACCCATACCACTTTCGTAGCCTTATTGGTTCTTGAGTAGAAAGTTTTTGGTGATCGAACGGACAGATACGTCTTAGTACTTTTCCCACTAACACCTATCCAACGACACTTGGACAACATTCGTTGTCTAGATATTTGTCGACATATAACTAACACATACAGTGTAGTGATGTAAGCAGTCCAAACCTTACCTTTTGAACCTCGCTAAGCTGTTTAACTTACCAGGAAAACCAACATTTAACAGCCATCCAGCCAAACTATTACCCTAATTGAACGTAAGCAGAAAAAAAACATCAAGTTTTTCATTTCCTTTAGGTTCATTTCCATGGTACTATACGCTGAAATTCCATTCACTGCTACATTCTTAGATTATATACATATTGAAACAATATTTGATAATTATTTAAACACTTTTAAGAGAATTTAACAAGGAAGTGAAGAAGGGCGTTCCAGGAAGATAAATCCTCAGGTCTTTATCTTTCATACACTATAAATGTGTTGCTAAAATATGTAGAACCTCATTCTAGCTTCGGGGTTATGTTAATGTATACAGATACTGATCGGAAGTGTCCAGGGTCGTATTTATGCACCTAGGCGCTCTATGTCCATGAATTCCAGCGACCCTTCCCATTTTCTCTTCCACCTCAACCCTTTCCGTCCTTTTCCCCTTCCCACCTTCACAGTATGAGAAACTACTCTCCTTCGTCTTATCAAGATTTCATAATAAAAATAAGGCAATAATTATTTAACTCTGCTAATGGGGTTATTCACAAAACATGATTCAATAATATTAATAATTAATAAAATGGGAGGGTAGCGGCCGGTGTCTTAGTTAAGATTCCATCCTGACATTCGTGTGGTGAAAGTGAAGAAAGCTCTGGAGAACCTCAGTCTGGAAGGTTGACAGCAGGATTCGAATGCACGGTACCCAACACTTTTTCTTCATATACACAAATCTAGCGTAAATTACACCCTCATGCATATAGAGTGCTTCAACACAAAATTCCTGTTGCCCATTGGAAGGGATATAGATGACTGCCACGCTACGCCAGGGGAATATGTAGCATTGACTAAAAATGATTATTGGTTTGCACAGAAGGAAAAATTATGATTAAACAAAATTCCTAATATAAGTACTAATGTAAATTAACCTAACTTTACATTATCTGAAGTCAGTTACGCACGACGGGTCCCTCTGGTCAAAGTTGATGGTGTTTGGCGCTACCCGTACATGGTTCTTAATGTTTTTGCTAAATATTTTTTCGTTTCGCGTTTCAAAAAGCGATTTCTAATTATTTCTTGTAAAGTGCGCTCCTGTGAAAGTTGCGCCCTGGTAAAAAATCGGTCCTGGAAGTGGCTCCATGATAGAGCGTTGGTTTAGCATTCGGTAGGTCGTGGGTTCAACCCCAAAGACCGGCAATTCTGACTGAGGGTTTTCCTCAGTTACACTAGGCAAATGTTGAGATGGTACCTTCAACTTCTATCCCAGTCTGAGCATTAGATGCCTAAAAGCCGCAAATAAAATTCAAATTCAAATGTATACAGATGATGTAAATATACCAATGAGTACTACCTCCTCTGAAATCCTGAGGGAAGATGTAAAAATCTATAGTTCATAAGTTCACAACATGGTTAGATAAGATAAAATTAATTGTATGGGCGGTTTGATTTGATTGTATTGGCACTATGACTTACACCCGTCCCGGCTAACCACATGGTGTATGACAAATAAGTTAATGTTAAATATGGACAATCCTGAGCTTCATTATATACGTCTAACATAAATCTTTCAACTTATGTTAATCGTTTAGGAATTATAATAGAGGATAATCTATGGTGAGAAATACACATGAATAAGCAAGCTAAAATAATTAAAAATGTCGTACCTGTAGCAGTTTATACGTGGGATAATTTTCCTTTTTATTATTTAGTCCTATGCATGCAAGTAAGGCAGAAATATATTAGTGGCAATCCTCGAAGCGGGTTAGAAAATGTAAGGGAATGGTTGCAGAAGTAGACTTGAAAAGGTAAGGATACGCTTGCACTTAGCCGCGACGATTGACTATTGAAAGTGAAGGCAATGATCCCCCATTAATAAAAAGGTAGGGGTTGGCCAAATAAAAAGGTAAGGGTATTAGCCCCCCCCCCCGTTCTCCCACTTCGAGCACTGACTAGGAGAAATATAGCCTAAAAAGTCGTCGGCTGAGATATAATTTCAGGATGAAATCACGATATTTGCGTTCTGTGGCAAATGAAATAAACAGACCATTTTTAATTACAACGAAGTGAAAATTCTAACTTCTGATTCAGGACTTACTATCAGTGAACTGTGAACGCTAAGTTCAAAATAATTCCTTAGAAAAATGAACATTTTGCCAAAATGTTGCTGTTATCTTTTTTAAATCTACGATGACATGCAGCCCTCTTATTCATAGAATTAAATAAAAGAAAACACACACACACGTGCAACCCGATAGATCTTTTCCCCTTCAAGCAAAATATTTCTTCTCCCTATAGTGTGGTCCGGCGGGGGGGTTTCGTGATTGGATCACTGGGGTATTGGCTAACTGGATTGGATAACTATTGGCTGAACTTGCATAACGGGATAAGGATCTTCGTCGTACTTTATGATAGAAGCATTGACACTTCAATTGTCGTCGTTATCAGTGGTTTTCTTCGAACTGTGTTGATATGGTTTTCAGGATTTGTGGACTTGTACCGGCCGGTGATAGCATGCTGCTTAGGCTTACGGAGTATGTCAAATACGATCCTGTCACTAGGAATGGTGAGTAATTATTATATTTGGTTTTCATTGTCTTTAGATTCCATGGCGTTTGATAATATTGAGAAGATGTAATGAATAGAGCACCAATTTTATGTACCGTAATTGTTGTTAGTTTCAAACACGTTCCCTTAAATGTTGTTACTCACATGCAGTAGGGTGGAGGATTGCTATTGTTTACTTAATCAATAATTAATATTACAGTTGCTACCGTTTAGAAGCGTTCATACACAACATGACTGTATACATATCGGAAGTTTTCTCAGTACTGAGTTTTGATACTATATGAACTTTAAATCGGATGATTTAGCTCTGCCACACACTATACCAGTAAAGGCTGGTCGAAATTATCATCAATGGGACAACTTTCTAGTAAGTGACAATTATTATTCGTCTGCGCCAAGTCTCAAACTTATTTCCAGTGTGATAATTGAAGGGGGAATCTTTCAGGCACCTCTAGATACTTCCTCGGAATCTCATTGTCTTTGTGCTTTCTAGGGAGTGGACATGTTAATAGCTTTGGTGAATGATACGAAATCATTTAAAAATTAAAAAGAAATAATCATTATAATTAATTAGTGAAATGGAATCTGAACTCATCAGAAGGCATTTCTTTTTAAATATAGCAGTGACTTATCACTATCGTTGGACAATAATATCTCCAACATCTTTGAATAGTCAGGATCTCATGTAAGATGTTTTGCTATATGGCGTGCTAGTTTTCATTGTTCATTAATCCAGTGTGGTTATTCATTAATGTTGGAAATTAATCCAGTGTGATTAATGACTAACTCCGAAGGTTTTCAACAAATCAGGTAAATTAAAAAGGGCGAGAAATAGTACTTCCTTCAAACCATGTTTTAGATGTCGAAGATCGTGTGCATTAATAGATTATAATTTATGTGCATAAATTCATGTCGAAGAACGAGATTTCTTATGTAAACTTGCTGTTTTTCATCAGTTATCAACCATAGCACATTAATGCTAAATTTTGTCCCGCGATCAGCGTGTGTCCTTTTTGGTTGGTTATTTCAAAACTGATCCAGAGAAGTTATTATCAATTATCAGACTTCTTGAATTTCAAGACCAACGATTGTTGGTGAGAAGCTGCAGAAATTTTATTGGTTAGAACAGACACGTATCCAGAAGTTGGTTTTGGGAGTGGTCCGCGTGCTTTGAGGGATCCAAAGTATGTCTGGGAATGAAATGTATATTACATACAGATAATTACCCCTAAAAGTATACTATTTTTGCATATAATTCTGAATTGGGGGGGGGGAGTCAGTACCCCCTGGACCCATCCCATAAATACGGTCCTGGCTTAGAGGGATTGTGAATTTCCACGGCAGAAAGTAGATGACTCTTACGACTTTTAAGATGACTAGTGTTAGACATTAACTGAGTATTGAAACATTGGCTAACGTGTTATTCATTAACGTGAATGGTCTATCATTATACAACAAAATATCTTTGTGATAAGTTTTTTTTCAAAATACAGGTGTTTTAGAATGAAACTTTGCTTCTAAATTTCAGAATACCTTCAGATTTGGTCTATCATATAAGATTTTGGTCCAACTTTGATTCATAACATGGGTGGACTGGCCATAATAAGGTACCGGCCCGATAGCCGGTGCGCCCTCCCCAGATCAGTGCCTCTGCGCCCTCCTTGGGAGGGGCGAAGGCCCGTCTTAGTCTGAGGAGGGCTCACAGCTTCCTCCCTTAACACGATTTTTCTTGAAAAAAAAAAAAAAAGCTACATAATTATTTTATAACTTCATTAATTTACGTATATATACATATTGAAATGGAGAATATTTATTAAGGGGGCGCCCTGTTGATGAACAAATGTGTCCATTTGCGCTCTCGATCACTCGCACTCTTGCTCACACAGACGTTTTTGGCACTCCCGCTCCCTCGACGGTCTCACTGACATAGACATATTGCGCTCTCGCTCACATTCAATTTTGGACTCACGCTCACTCGCGCTCTCGCTCAAACTTAATACTCAAAGTTGCTTTGTTTGTTTATGAAAATACTGAATTTGTATAATTCTATCGTGATTAACTACAATAGATTCTTAATCTTTTGTTCCTTTTTATGTACTAATTTTCCGGGGGAAGCCCCCTGCACTTCCTTTTATTTGGGGGTTCCATACTCGCAAGAGCCTTCGGATGGACGGCGCCCTCCCAGAGTATGTGACCGCGCCCTTTTTACATAGCCAGTCCACCCATGATTCATAATGTATATAAGTCAAAGTTCCATTGCTTTTAAGCATTAAATGTTGCTCTGAAACCGCAATAGGGATTTAGCAAAGTTACTGATCTTGAGTTTAAAAATTACCTTAGATTATTCTTTTGACATAAGCTTATTGAAAAAAAAAAAGTTGCAAGTTTTGAAAATACATAGAATTGACCCACAGTTCAAGCCTATTGCTTAAAATTGAAACAAAAGTGCTGATCTGTACACTGAGAAACAATTTTCTTGGAAATGAGAAATCAGCATTCTCATTTAATAGAAAATGAGAACATGTAGGCTTGAAAATAAGATCACTGATCTTATTTCCAAATCAGCATATTTTAATTTTCAATTAAATCAAAATGCTGATATCTTGGAAAGTCATTTTGTTTGTGCTGGGTAGTTTCGACCCATATTTACTCCAGAAAATGTATGGGAATCCCCTACTTCCTTTGAGGAATCCCTTGTGCATCCATTACACAATTTTGGATTATGCATGTTTGAAGTCTTTGAGAGTACCATGCGGCCTCAGATAATGGTATTGAATACATCAAGCTCTAGAGTTCATGACCTCACGCTTTTGCCAGCAAATTGCGACGAAACGAAAACAGTTGCGCACCCTCGATGGTCTATAATTTTTCTTTCATCATTTTAATGTCAGGAATGTGGTGATGTAGTTTTGTAAGTGTTGTTTCGCAACACCCTGTAAATTTCAATGAGATACGGGGGTCGATAGAGTGCCCTCCTTGTAATTGGAAGGACCCATGTTCGATTCCCGGCGCCACTGAAGTTTTCCTTTATTTGCCTCCGTCACACCAGGTAAATTCTGGAGTGGTATCTTGAATATGGGCAAGCAGCTTCTTTTCAAAATCATTTCCCTTGTGTAATGTAAAATGGCCGAGATTGGGCTCTATCTGGAGATTGTTATGTAAATAAATAATATATATATATATTACAGGGAAACATACTGGTATTTTCAACAAGTAGCCTCGACTTATACTATGAATCTTTCCATGTAAAGCGTTCTTACGTTTCCGCAACTACCAGTCGAATCAACTAAAATTTGGCTCCTGGCTATATTTGTCTTCTCTACAATATCTAAGAATGATATTCTCTCAGCCTGAGGCTATAACTGAAGGCATTTTAGAAGATTTTTCCCTTCAAAATTACTGTCATTTCCCAGAAAAAAACAAATGTAAATTCTGGGAAATTCATTCTTCTATAATGGTTTAAGTAAAACTAATTCACCATTCAAAATTGTTTTCAAACTAGCTTTTATTGTACCAGCCTGAAACAATCCAAGACAAAAATATTGACGCAGAACAGATGCAAAAGATGTTTGCCACTCGGTACTCATGGGAAATGAATCTTCCTTCCTTGGTCAGTTCTTCATATGTCGTGGCAAAAGAGGTCGGCAATGAAAACAATTATGAACTCTGTTCAAAACCGGATGGCCAAGTAGTCTAATGTGCGTTACTCCAAAAGAATACATGGAAAGCGATTTTTATTCCTCCCCACATCGGAATTGCGGAAATTGAGATTCCCTCTGCAACCAGATCTGTCATTCTCATCAAATCGCCTCGCGTGGGATGCTCCATAAGAAAGCGTAAATTGCAAATCTGCAGATGCAACTAAAATTTCTGGGGTAGGAGAGCTCTTTACCTGAAATATTTAGAGCATAAATAGACGTAGGTTGGGTTACATAACTGCCGAGCATTTCGAGTCCAAAATAATCAAAGCACTAATCAAAATATGATTGCGTACTCTGTTTTCATTATTGATTCTAGCGATCTATATTTTTTTTTTGGGGGGGGGGGGGGGGGGCGGAACGTTCAATATAACATGTAAATTTATGTAAGGTTAAAGGCGCGGGCTCAAATCCCGTGTAGAACTTTGATGACTTTTCTTCAGTGCTTCCATGTCTCACGCTCTGAGGTGCACTTAGTCTCCTACCATAATTGAGCACTAGAGTGTAGTTGGTAATCCTGAACACCTCCGGAGGTAAAGGCAATCGAGCGTGGGACTGGCAACCCAAGTTCACTTCGTCCCGTAGGTCGAAAATACACTAAAACCTCCTGTATCGGGAACTTGTTTATGCGAAACGATTTTCGATATTTATTTTTTCAAAGTTTCAAAAGACCTGTACATCGTAAACAAGTGAGCGCGTCTAATTAATTCTTGCCAATGTAATTGTGCAGTGTTATACTGTATTTAGCTCAATTGAGAAGCTTGTTTTCAAAAGGTACTATACCCATTTTCCTTTTTACGTTCTTTTCTTTAGTTTCCAATGGTTCGTGGTGTTCTCAAATCTTGGAACGTTAATTTAGTTAATTTTCCGACGTCATACAATGATGAAATCTTGCACAGCAACGTAAATCGGGTGACAATACAATATTCCATTCTTACTTTCATATATTTCTATATATTTAGATATTCCAAAAGCATATTTTGATATTTTTTTAAAAAAAAATATGGAATTCTTTGTCCTAAAATAAATACTAGCCTGGAATGATTATAGGTTTAACTGGTTGCAGAACACTAGGATTTGGGTAACAAATATTAGTTTGGGAAAAAGCATCCGAACTCCGAAACAACTAGAAAAAATATAATAATAAAACTTTTTAAGAACAAACCTTTCTTAAACAATTCGTACTGAAAAGTGAAAAAATAATTTTGTTTATGCATGACTACAAAGAAAAGCATGGGCGCGCCAATTCAAGAATTTATAAAGTGACCATATATGAGAGAGCGCCCCATGGTTTTCGTTTTAATCATGCATAAACAAAATTATTTTTTACTTTTTAGTACGAATTGTTTAAGAAAAGTATGTCTAAAAGGTTTTGTTGTCATTCTTTTCTTTAGTTCACAGTGGTTCGTTGTGTCCTTAAATCTTGCAACGTTAATCTAAATCATTTCCCGACGTCATACAATAATGAAATTTTGCATAGCGACGTAAATCGGGTGACAATACAATATTCCATTGTTACTTTCATATATTTACATATTTTAAAAGCATTTTTTTTTAAAGACTAGCCTGCATCGACGAAGAGTTTGACGGGTTCCAGTTAACTTTAGGATTGGGTCACAAATCATTAGCTTTAGAAAAAGTATTCAAATACCGAAGTAACTAAAAAAAAATAATAAAAACACTTTTTAAAGACATACATTTTTTTAAACAATTTGTACGAAAATGTAAAAAAAACAACAAAAACATGCACGATTAAAAAGAAAAGCATGGGACGTGCAAATGGAAGAATTTATAAAGTAACTGTATATGAGAGCGCCCCATGGTTTTCTTTTTAATCATACATAAAAAAAAATACTTTTCAGTATGAACTGTTTAAGAAAATATACCTTTAAAAAGTTTTATTTTTTTTATTTTAGTTTTCTCTGCATTTATATAATACAAATTCCTGGTTTGATTTTGAAGGAAAATATGATTTATATTAAATCATTGATTTGAATCGGATATAGAGTACTTTCTGGTTCAAACTGACAGCAAAATCGAATCTGGAACGTGTATGTTATATGATAGAGAATTTTTAAAAAATGGATATAATACCTTTTGGAAACAAGCTACTCAATTTATTATTATTTTTTTGTTTTATATAAATTATAAAATATACTATTTTGTTAATGTATTTCTGTAATTTCAATAAAACAATCCGAGTCTCTATTTTTTATAATCACTTGCAGGCGCTTTCTGTAGTTGCAGGCGCTTAACGCATGAAAAAACAACAACAAAACAACAACAACAACAACAAAAAACAACACACACACACACAACATGAATCTGATTTATCCGGAACGGGTCCGGTGCCATCAAGTCTGAATAAAAGAGGTTTTAGCGTGTGTATACCTACACATTCCCCACGCGCTGGTTACGGCACGTGGGGATCACAAGGAAATACACCTTTATTATTGTTACTCTATTTACCATACAAGTAAATTACAACATACAATTCTTTGTCTGTTTTTCTTGTCTGTTCATGTTGTCTTTCGTAGGCCTAACTCAAGTGCTGTATGTAAATCATGTTTTATCAATTTTAAAGAATGTTTGTCGTTTCTCTAGTATTATGTAAACTTTCAAGTGTGGTGTAGGAGCTACGTCCGTTTTGCAGCCGTGCTATTTGCTACTGTCCAGAATATCATACGTTGCGAGCTCAGAAAATTTAATCGTGTGTTTTGCGATCTATTTACTTATTTTAGAATCGGTGCCGTGATCGTATCGTTTGATCAACTACATTTTGTAGTAATGATATGCAACTCTCAGTGCACTTAGGAAGCAAATCGAGTTATAAGGTAAAACGAATAGTAGAATCCAGAGCGTTGGGCCAGAAAGGACCACGGATGGATTTTGGAGGTTTTTCTGTAGAGCAACTGTCTCCAACCTTTTTTGTCACCGAGCCCAGTGGGATAGGATAGGGTAGAGAATGGGAAAGGTAGCCTCACTTAATGTGCCAACGCGGCATTTGGCCGTTGAACGTAAGGGAAACTCTGGAGAACATAAGTCAGGATGATTGGCTGTGAAATTCGATCTAACGTGCCTACGTTACCAATACAAAGTCCGCGATGTTACCTCCTGAACCAAGAGGGCTGCTTCAGAGTCTCTACTGTAATTAAAGATGTTAATTGCTTTTGCCAATGTTGAATTGTTAAAAAAAAAAAAAAAAAAAAGTTGAAATGAAAGTTGTTTCCTTCAATCACAGTAGTTTGTATTAGTATAATTTCATGATTTTTTATCTTATATGTGTTTAATTTTCAAGGGCCGAATGGCGAAACCGAGCTTTGTAGAAGTGAGGCAACGTCCGGTGACCTACTGCAGATGGTAGAGAGATGTGCTCCAATGAATGAAAACATCCTATTAATGATAGGAACATATGATTTTTTGAAGGTAATTAATTTCTAGTGTTTGTCCTCTCTAGTTTTTGTCATGTAGTCCAAAGCGATTGTTTTTCTATTTTAATTTTACTTTTGAATTATTATTTTTTGTTTGAATCAATGGAAACATGTTTCTTAAGGCATATGAAATAAAATGTGAGAGGTGGAATACATCGGAGGAAAACCGGGAATGTCAATTTCTAGCGATTTAGAGCTCATTCTATTGGGGGAAAATCGGAACTAGGAAACTGTCAAAGAACGAAGGAAAAAACTCATAAATGACCCCTGGAGATAATATTACATAGTTGTTGAGCCGTTTAAACATTAAGAGATGAAGGAGTTAAAACTTGATTTTCTCAATAAACCTGTTTTGTGACATTCCTTGTTTTTCTCCCAACACCCTTCAATTTTGATATTGATATTGTAACTATTTGTAAACTAATAGAATAGTAACATCAACTATATATAGACGTAATTATGGTCAACAAACATGGACACCATTAAATGAAGACCTGAATTGCAAAACATCCCAAGTGTTCCGAAGTACATTTTTCAGGAAGAACAAAAGCAGTCCAAGGAATTGAAGTATTATTCTATTCAGGCGAAAATATTTTTTATTAGAAAAAGGTATTTTAATTGGAGTTTGGATGTAATATTTTGAAAATGGATAGCTCTTGGAACATAGATGCCGAACGAACAGAAAAATAAAAATACGACAAAACTGGACTTGAGATTTAGCAATTCAGGTCTTCAGTTTACATCCATTTTCGAAAAATAGCTTAATGTATCCAGCGATTGAAGGTAAATATTTTGTATTATACGAAATGTTTCAAAAATCTGCGGCTTGGTAGAATTTCTGAAAACCAAAATGGAGATTTTTGGGATAAATTCCCGGAATCTCTTACTTGTTAGAGACTTTGGGGGATCCCTTGCGCAGCTGTTGCACAAATGAGGAGCAAATAAGCAAAAGCACACAAGTCCATTTTTAGATTTAAAAAAAAATGTTTATTTTAAGACTTGAATGAAGAGCTGCATCGAATAATACAAAGTAATTTTCTAATAGAAGTACTTATCTCATCGTAATATGTACTTCCGTCATAAAATTA
>JAGDQP010024363.1:1262-16101 GCA_022664845.1 Lepisma saccharinum | reverse complement strand
AAGTCACATGGGGCAAGGTTAGGGGAGTATGGTGGATGTCCCAGCATTGCGATCTTCTGTTGCCATAAACTCCACTGTCCTGCCTGCTGAATGTGCTGGTGCATTACCGTGGTGCCAGAGGTGTCCACGGCTGCCTGTTTTGGGATGCTGTCTCTCCAGGGCTTCAAGAAATTGTGGTACACAGATAGTGACGTACCATGATGCAGTGACTGTTTTTTGTTCTTCAAGTACTACTATGGCCACATGACAGCTCTTCCTGAAAAACGAAGCCACCATTGCTTTCCCAGCACTTTTGGATCGCCGCACTTTTGTTGGAGAGGCTTCGTTGTTGAAGCACCAGATCGCTGACTGCTGCTTAGTTTCGGGGTCATATTGGTATATCCAGGATTTGTCACCTGTGACCACTTCTGGAACCCGTTTGGATCTCCCATTGTCAATTTTTTTCCTTCATGAAGTGGCACCAATCCACTCTGGCCTGTTTTTCGTCATCAGTGAGGAGGTGTGGCACCCAGCGGCAGCACCGTTTGGAGACACCTCGGTAGTGGCGGGTGATCGTTTGCAACACTGCCGATCCGATGCCTAGGGTTGCTTCTGTTTCGGAGTATGTCACATGACGGTCCTCTTCAATCATTTTCCTTACGGTAGCAACGTTTTCTTCAGTCACAGCCGTTGGCGGACGTCCAGGGTGAGGTTCATCTTCAAGGAACCTCCTCCCACGCTTGAGTTCCGCAAACCAATTAAAAACAGTTGCTCGTGAAGGTGAAGCCTCACCGAAAGTTGTAGACAAAAGATCAAAACTCGGTTACTGTGTTAAGTTACGTTTATAATCATAAAAAATCATAGCACGCCAATAGCGTCTAATGAGCTCCATGATGAGTTGAGAAATGAGCATGCAAACAGTTGACAACTAGTGGGCTGTAGCCAGCAGCCAATGAGAAAACAGCATTCAAGGTCAACATTCTATAAATAGAACCACGCGCTTGACGTTGTTGATTTTCCGCTAGTTCTAACTGGTTTTGCGTACCTAAAAAAATTCAGCACCCCCCTCGTAAATGCGTTAACAATTTTTATAAAAGAATAGAAACAAAATGACATGAATAACCTTTGTTAAAATACATGATTAAAGGCAAATAAAGTTTATTTAGAAATAATGTAAGACAACATAAATGTTTGATTTATTAGGGAAGATTAATAGGGAGTACATACCTATGTCGATTATATAAATAAATGGCGTACAAATAAAAGTTCATCGTGTCTCAATGCGAAAGGTGTGCAAAAAAGGATACATTTTCGATCAACAAGCGAATATAAATTTGAGTAGAAATATAATGAATGGAAATGAAAGATTGAACTTCAAATATATTGCTCTTAGCTCAAAACGGATTACCACTGCTAAGAAGTAGGAACATAGAGCGAAGTGGATCATAATTACCAGTCTATTTAATGTATAGAAAAACTTTTTTTTTTTTACAACTTTATAGTAACGTTCTGACACACTAGAGTAGACCCCGAGCAGTCGTGACTGAGGTGGTTGAATGTTGACATACCAGTTGGAAGGTCCTGGGAATGATTCAAGTGGCCTACCATCACTGTTTTTTCCTGTCACACCAGGCGAGTATCCATATGGTACCCATTAACTAGAGCCTGGCCGATTACCTTCCAACATACTCTCCCACACACTATACCGGCCTGAGCCTTAGATGCAAAAAGGTCATAAATAAATTAACTTCAACCAAAGTACACTGACTGGCGTAGCTGAAGTTACTTAAGGAATTGGAACATTGAATTTAATTATTAAAACGCTGTCATTATAAATTGTATTATCGATAGTAATATTTGGTATTAATAGTGTATTATTATTTACAGGGTGTTCCAGTAAGATTCGCCATCAATAATTTAAGAATGATAATAGATTCTTTGAAGAGGAATGGGTGCATGGTGACCATTATTGTACCACCTATTATTCCCAAGCTTGAAAAAAATTGGCAGTACCACACTGATTACAAATTACTAAAAAACTTTATAAATAGCCAAGAGAACAGTAGGTATATTTTTCCTTTAATGCTTTAAAGTTTATTCGAACTATAAATATGCGTTTCCTAAAAAGGAAGTAGGTTAACAAATATATAAAAGGTTTACATTTATTATAAAGAACATGAATTTAAAGGGTAACCGTTAACCTTGCTCATATGTTAACCGTGCTCAAAATTTCATATAATTTTTTGTAGTTATAGAATGACATTGTGAAGTAAAATTCAAAAATCCATGGCGATATTGAGTTCATCTTCATACGTCTCTATGGATTGGGTGCAATTACTTAAAAAACATGTTTTCTGAAACAAATAACTATTACAATTCCATTACAATATACAACATATTTTACATGATATAAAGAAACAGTTTGTATTTTGCATCGATGAAAGTGCTGGAATAGACAAAAGATATGATGTCATTTTTTAAAATTAAAAAGAGCACGGAGATTTGTCAATATATTGTAACTTATTTTATTCAAATAGTTTGATTATTGATTTAATAGGGCATCTATTTGACGCATGATGTGCAGCAAATAAAATATTGTTATGGAATAATTTATTTGTAAATAGCCTCATTATTATAACTGAAAAGATTTTGAAAGGAACAAAAATAAAAAAATAGGTCTTGCTAGGTTCGCTTGTGTTATGTTTCAATTAGAATTAAAAAACAATTGAATTGGTTATTGTTAAAAGGGAATATGTACCATTAAAAGTACATAACACATTATCCCCTTTCAACAATGACCGATTCAATTGTACATGCTTGTGTATCTAATTATGAAGGAACGAATAATATAGGTAGTAGGCCTATTTGGGATGAATTATTTGATTTGATGTCATGTGAGTGGAGGTTTAAAAATTTAAGGATAGGAGAAAAGTTGTTTGGTTTCCATGATAACGATACTTGAAGGGAAAAAACTTTCACGAATGACATGGAAACCAGAGTTGCAACCTATTCTGTTCAACAAAATCGGAACAGTCTTTGTACCGGAGGTCTGGCAGTGAGGGTATCAGTACATAGAAGGCACGGAAGTACTTGAGCTGAAAAGTATATCATTTAAGCGTTAAAATTAATTTTTAGGGCCATCCTGGACTTCTTCTGAAGTTAAAAATATTTGGTCTTTATTTAGCTAAAATAAATGGTACTTTTTCTTACTAATTAACCGACACTTTTAAGTAATATTTTAAAAATTCTTCTCCATCCCGTCAAGTATTTGCGTTTTACCCAAGTTTATGGTGAAGATGTAAAATTAATTTTGAATTCAGCCTCCGATTTTTAATAATTGACTTATCTACAGGGTCTTATCAAACCTCTTTTACCCAGGGTTGATGGGACTGGCCCCGTTACAGATAAACGAAATTCCGGATTAACCAGATACTATTTTTAATGTTATAATCGCCTACAAATACAGAAATGCAGTAACATAGTTGTTATTTTGACATAATTAGGCCTTCTACTGTATTTTTTAAAAGCCCATTATGATTTCTTGCTTTTTTAATGCTTAGTTTAGTTTCCAAAGTCGTTCCCGACGAGGTTTTAGTGTACTGTACATTTAAACTTATAAGAAACACTGAGAACAATCGTATCTTTTGAAAGAAACGAACACAGAGCGGCCATAGCTCAGTTGGTAGAGCGAAGGACTATCCTAACTGAGGTTTTCCCCCAGCCACTGCAAGCATATGTCGTAATGGAACTTTCAGCTTATTCCATGGCCGACTCCTTTGACTCCGAAGCTACACCAGTCTGAGGCATAAGCCTAAAAATCATAAAGAAATTTAATAAATGTAAGTAACAAATAAGAAGAGTCAAGTAACGCTCAGAAATAAAATGTTTTGCGACAACTCTATAAATAACGTGTACTGAATCTTCTGTGCAGGGAGAGGGACTAGGCTACGGTGGCCTGCAAAATAAGCGTCCAATTTAACATGGATTTCCACACATTTCTAGCAATATCTTGGGTTCATACAATTCCTTCAAAAAAATTACTCAATATCCCCTTCAACATATTTCCTGACCTTATGAAGGTACTTAAGCGAAGACGTTGCGAGATATTGTTTGTTTAGAAATAAAGAAAAATGTAATCGAAATTTCCATAAGAAAGTTGTTACATGGATTATTAAAACATCCTTTATTTCTAAGGAAAAATACGTTGCGGAACATTCACTTACTCTTTACGATCCCATGGGTTGTGTTTAAGGGGATATTGAGTATTTTTTTCGAAAGAATGTGATGAAACCACGAGATTCCTAGAAATATATGAAATCCATGTTAAATTGGACGCTTATTTTGCAGGTCGCCGTCGCAGCCAAGTCCCTCTCACTCTAAGAACTGAAGACGTTGCATAGGAGGAGCACTAGATTGCAAAGAATTACTTCACCATCAATGCTTCACTAAAGTGACTAAATGTCCCGAATTTTCAGGGAGAGTCACAGTTGTTTAATCTTTGTCACGTTAATTTGTGCCAGAAGTCACCAAACTTTCCCAGGAAATTTAAATGGGCGAAAGGAAGCGATAATTTCATTAAATGTAACAATGGTATGCTAAAATCGTTGTTAATTATGTTAGATTTTTTATGAAACCTACATTGGAGAATTCCATAGGTATGATTTTTTCGATTGTAGCTAAAATTCTCATAATGACATATAGAACTACCCCCAAGCCTATAAAGGTGTTAAGCTGAAATGGCAGAAGGGAAATAAGCAAGCTTACGGTATCCTTTTTATGTGAATCTGTATTATTTGAGGGTCAGGGAGGGAGGGGGCGAGTCAGATAATTGGGCACGATACAGTACTATAGGGTATCATATTTTTTATCACCGTGTATTGCACATATCTTTCTGATTGTTGGCTATGGTTGACATTAATGTCTGAGGTATACGTTCGTGGGCTTTTGTCCGCTTCCGATAATTGATAGTTTTGCCACGTTCCCACGAATTAATATATATATATATATATAATTTATTTTCCTTTGTTTCTTCCACTAAGAGGGTACAAATGTTGACTCTGAAATCTGTGTTCCATAAGCTTCCAAACAAGTAATCATTAATGACTAAATAATTAGGCAGGGTATCTATAGCCGTGAACGTGAATGTCTACGATTTTCAGGAATTTATTTTCCGGCATAAAAATAGTGCTACGTATACGCTGCTTAAGATGCATTTTTTTTTAGTGGTTTACTTTATTGACTACTTCGCATTACAATGTTTAACTCTCTATTTTCCAGGAACATACGTTGAAAGGAAATATTACAGCTTATCACTATAATTAATAGTCGATGTTCTGCACTAATGCAATATGACTAGTGTTCATCGAGTATAAAATAATGTTGACAATTTAGTTATTACAGTAGACTATCGATTATCCGGATTAATTGAATACCTGAATTGAAAAAAACATCCCGAGTCAACTTTTTTCGTATTGGCATTTTCTTTCTGTTCGTTGGTATCTATGTTCCAAGGGATATCCACTTGCATAAATATTACATCCTAATCCCACCACAGAGTCCCTTTTAAATACAAAATAATTTCTACTGAATAGGATAACATACAAAAACCTTGGACTGTTTTCGTTCCTCCTGAAAAATACACTCCGGTGGACTTGGGATGTTTTTCAATTCAGGTCTTCAATTGGAGATTGATAGCGTCCGGAAAACCGATATTACTTAAGTTAGAGCACAAAATGTGACGAGAGAATGGAATATAAGATTGTTTTTAATAGTTTTGGAGTAATAAAACAGCACTGTTAAAGAACTCAAAACAAGATTTACTGTAGTCATAAAAAACGAATTGTAGCGGTCATATTGTTTTTTTCTTATTTATGGTTCGGAACTTTCCGGATAACCGATATCAGGATAATCGATGTTCTACTGTATTTCTTTGAAACACGTTCACGCGTAATAATAGACTCTATATGCTGACTCGAGAAGGCGCAACAGTAAACTATATTAGAATTTTTATGTAAGATATTTAGGCAACTTTTTTTTGCCCAAGCCACCCCACTGCATATGTGAGACGTCGTGAATGCTAACTTCATTCGTATTCAAGAACGTTTCACGGAGTGGGTAGTCGCCGTAGTAACGAGTCAGTACCAACTGATTCGCGTTGCTAGTTACTCGTGGCGCCAGTTCCATAAAAAAAAAGTTTTAGAATGTGGCTGAAAATATTTAAGAATGTACAACGTAATCTTGTGTGATACTATTTGATGATATTAGTTATTCGTAAACCCCTTTTCCTAAAACTATATGATTAAACAACTAATAACTTCTGACATCTTGTTACTTTGCAGATGCATGTAATGTTATCGACATTTCACCTATGTACAAACGCCACCGCAAACCGAAATACCAGTTTTTTGAAAGGTACTGTATTATTATGTTTTTTTTATATAAAGTACAAATGATTAATACTCTACACTTTTTGTTGAATAATTGGTTTTGTGGTAGTTAGTTAATATGGCACGAGTTTAAACTATGTAAACAAATCTTACTACAACTTCATGGAAGGAAATGAATTAGCAATAGATAGTTAGTTCGTAATGACAGGACACTATATAGAGTGATAATGGGTGACACATATCAAGTACGGGATGTAATTATTCAAACCAAAGAAGAAAAACGTACCTTTTGAGAAGTTAAAAATTGCAATAATTTATGGCCTTTATGCATCTCAGGCCAGGATAGGATGGGTGAGAGGATGTTGGAAGGTAGAAGGTACCCTGCGTAGTTAGAAGGTACCATCCCTGGAATTTGCCGATGTGACGGATGCAAAAAAAGCACGGAGAAACCTTAGTCAGGATAGTCGGCCGTAGGGATCGTTCCCAGGCCCACATAGCAAAATGACGTCCCAGGGATATCTGACGGATCTCCTGGCAGGATATAGGGACGTCCGTAGGACGTCCTGTTTAGGTCTCGTTTACATTCATGGGACGTATAGTTATAATTAATCCTTCGTATGACTATACGAAGGCATATCCTTCATATAGTTATAATTAATTAAATAATAATAATAGTAAGGTCGATTTAATTTATATAAATTCCAGGTAGGTAATCCCGCACGGCTTTCCGGGGGACATCCATACAGGATGAACTGTTTGTATTGCCCACAGAGTTATCCCACGGACGTCCTTAGGACATCGCTATGGGAGCAGGACCATTCTGACGGTAATGGGATCTAAATGGGACGTCCCAGGGACGTACTCTGCTATGTGGGGGTCCACCCGAATGGTAATCCAACGCTGTACCAACTGAGCTACGGGCGATCAGCATAAAGAAGTCTTGAAAGAAAACTTGTTTCGGAGTTATAATTGTTATTGTAAAAACTCCTGATGCGTATACTATACAAGTGTGTCCCAAGTGGAGGACATCAATTGTGAAAGGGACGGTACAGGGTTCAAAACGGTATTGCGTATTACTTCGATTGGGATTTGCTAAGACTACCTTGCTTACCTCACTATTTGTGATGATATTACGCCATTTGAGGAGGTTACAAGCAAAAACGCACATGTTCATAAACAAAATAAAATAATAATAATAAAAAATAAGATTTGTTTTTTAAGACCTCAATGAAGAGCTGTAGTCAAAGCAAGCCTCATGTAAAGTAATTTTATAAAGGAAGTATATATTACGATGTGATAAGAATATTTTTCAGATTATTATTCGATGCTGCTCTTTATTAAGGTCTTAAAAAAATTAAATAAAAAAAAAAATTGGACATATGTGGTTTTGCTTGTTACATCCTCATTTGACACATTGCCGACGACACTTTGAGCGCCTGTAACTCTGAAATTACACGTGTTTCGAAGCATGTTCAAAGAAACGATTTACTTATTTTTATGTGAAGAATCACCTTCCGACGTTTGTTGGTGTTATTCATTAATACACTGTAAAGTAATTTTGATGTGTTAATATATTAAGGGAAAGGTAGGACCGGACCTCATTTTTAAACATCCTCTCCCAGATCTTACCGCGGCTGCTAAGAAACTACAGTAACTAAATTATCGATAATAAGAATAAAATACAACTGGCGTGTATACTTATCACTTTATTAATTACAAAGTAATAAAAATAAAGTGTAAACGTATGTCTAGATATTTGTTTTCAGCAGCACGTCGTGTCCACAACTGTTTAGTGTAATATCTATAATAATACAAGCAAGTGAGGAGTATCCCAGTCGGAGGACTGTGCAGAGTGTAGCGAAAAAGGTCAAAGTAGTGTGACTGGATTATAATAGTGAAAATAAGTCGAATTTAGTATTCCTGAATAAGCCTGCAATAGCTTTTTCTTAAAAAATTAAATTCTTCGGATGCCACAAGAGCTTCGAAATTTTCATTATCGGAAATTTTGTGTTACTGTTACTTGTATACATTTGTGTGTGTGTTACTTTCTCAACGTTAAACATTAACAATTAACTCTCCATCTGTCAGCACTGTCACTCGAAGGTAGCGTATGCGCACGAGTTTTCTAGCAAAGGAGGGGTGAAAGTTGCAGAGCTATGTGTTTATAAGTTTTAAATGAAAACCCAAAGCGTAATTTCACGTTGAGAAAGTAACACAAATTTATACAGTTAACAATTACACAAAATTTCCAGTAATGAAACTTTTAAAGCTCTTGGCACCCGAAGAATTTATTGGAAAAAAAAAAAAGCTTTGGCAGCCTTTTCAAGAAGATTATTGCTATCACAAAACAGTCAAACAACTTCGACTTTTTTCGCTCGTATATGCTACCACCACGCTTCAGCAGCGAGTATCATACTAGGAAATTACAGCGAGACCTTTCCAATGATACGTCAACCACCTTCCTAGCCCAAGTAGTTCCTTAGCTGAAAGTTTTCGATATACGAAAAGAATTGTTGCATTAATCATTACAGCACTTTATGCTGAAGACTGACACTATGCTGCTTAAAGCAGGGTTTCTCAACCTGGGTGTGACGACCCCCAGGTGGGTCGGGGTATGTGTGCAAGGGGGTCGCGAGTAGAGGTGGGAATATAAATTTAACTACAATTTTGTAGGTTAGAATTAATAATTTTTAAAAAAGTATGTTATTTTGCTTGCTGTTTTTATCATTCTTGGTTTTGCAGTTTGTTGAATAGTTCTTGGATGATATAATCAGGAAAAAATTATTATAAAATACAGGAAATAAACTGTCCTGTTTTGAAATGAAAAGCAAATATTACACAAAATAAAATAATTGTGGGTCACCGGCTAGAAAGCATCGTAAAAGGGGAGTCGCGGGATGAAAAAGGTTAAGAAACGCTGGCTTAAAGAATACTGCGATTTTGTTATGCTTTCAATAATATGTATTTAAGTTTCACATAGATGAAAATTATATTATCAAAACTAAATGCATATGCCACCATATTTTACAAACATTTAATTATATCTATTTTCACACATGTTTATTTTCAATTTTAGGCGTTACCCAGGGTCCAAGATCATGGACAGGGTGCACTGGAACAAAAATGGTATGAGACGCGTTTGGAGTGTTATAAAGAAGAGATTTAACTATCAAGCAATCTGAAAAGAAGAAAGATATTTGTATGTACCAAATCACTTTGCAGCTTAAGGAGTGGAAAATAGATAATGTTAATAAAAATATCCAAATGTAGCAAGCTGAACAATTTTATTTCTTAGAATCACAAACTTATGTCATTATGTAGAACATAATATGGATTCTGATCACTAACGAAGTGAAGTACATAGATATGATAATTGAATATACAATTGGTTTTTAAACATCCAATATAAAATTCCAATGGTTACGATCTACTTGGCCTTGGTCATTTTATTCTCCTTCCCCACAGAAACAAAAAAAAAAAAGAAGCATATTATGGTAAGAAAAGAAGGCGAAATTACACTGCGAAGACAACTATTTGGATAAATAAAAAAAAATCTGCTTCCTAGAAATGACGTATAGAAATGTAATAAATCTAAAACTAAAATATTGCCAGTGGGCCTTATTGGGAACATTGTGTTCCCAATATGGCCCGCTATAGAAAATAAGAGCGTATGGCAAAAGTGATGTGTAATCTTTCGGTATTACTGATATATGCTACATACTGAGATATATACATTACAAGCATATATAATTTATATGGCATTGCAGATGCAAAACCAAGAATATTGTATTAATACAATATGCCAAAATTTGTGAAACACAAGTGACTATACAAAAAGAAAAAAAATGTGAGTTAATAAGAAGTGTAACACAAACGAAGAAATTTAGAACGCCACGTCTCACATAAGAGACAAAGGAATGGTCAGCGATCTTTAGCGGTGATTCCAACACACTCTTCATGAACGTATTTGCGCTACGCACGCAAAGATGCATGTCTGCAACCTTGTCTGCCTGACGAAGGTAACAAAACCAAAATTTACAAGACTTGGTACAACTCAGTGTTGGTTCTTCAGGAACAGTTGCTGAATTTCTGGTCATTTAAAACGTGATGACAGTTGCTTTGTTTTGGTTTTAATCTTATTATTTGTATTGGAATTGATAGCTTCCTTATTACCTAAATATCTTCATTTTAATTGCTAAACATTATGATGATGAGTGTTCAGTACAGACATTTCAAAT
This sequence comes from Lepisma saccharinum, assembly GCA_022664845.1. Classification (NCBI taxonomy): domain Eukaryota; kingdom Metazoa; phylum Arthropoda; class Insecta; order Zygentoma; family Lepismatidae; genus Lepisma; species Lepisma saccharinum. The sequence continues at coordinate 5,498 of JAGDQP010024363.1, read as the reverse complement.
ACCTACTTCTTTCATTTTAAACAATTATGATTGCATTTTGTCCACTATGGCGGTGGAACATATTAAGCACTATTGACCTCTTTACTTTTTCTGGCGCCTGTTAGTTACACAATGCAATACATTGCGTCACACACATTTTATGTTCACGTATGCTTACATAGCTACATTGTCCATGCATTATACTGATTAGGTTTTCAACAATAGATACTGAGACGAAACATTACTTACTTTGCTAAAATAACAGCAAAATATTTTCTTGCTCGATACGCCACTCCAACTGGAGCTGCTGCCGCTCACGCCACTCGCAAACAAATGAGTCGCGCAAAAATGCTTTCTCTTGTCATGAGGATATAATTTACGGTGACGTCTAGTAGCACCAACGGAAAGCTGCAGAGATCTGGGCGTAAGGGCATATTGGGGACCCGGGCCATAATCGGTACACTTACCTTTGCTTTGGCCAATCCTACCGAGTTACTTTTTTAAAGTTAGTTGTTTTTCTATTTCTTAACAAAAAAAAAAAAAAAAAAAAAAAAAAAAAAAACGAGATGGTGTACACTGTGAAGATGAATTTGGACTGTACAAATCAATTCTTGATTTTCACAGATATTCAACATGATATTCATATTGTCTAATTTTATTGTGTTTGTGTATATTGGCGGGCGTAACTTACGTGTCTTTAATTGTTATAAAATGACATAAAAGGAACATTTGTTGTACATAATGCGAGCACTCGGCACTACTTATGTTTTATTACCACTTTTTTCTGTGGTAATTTCTCTCCTGATTCTTTTACTGATGTGTTTGAACAATTACCCTGCCGGAATAAACGTACAACAATTTACCTTTCCTCTACAGTTGTTTCCTTCCACTTAATTCCCATCTTTGCTGAATTGCTGTTACGGTGGCACCCTATACTGGAACTTCAGTAATTAAGACCTGTTCGCAGACTAAGTACCTGGCCAACTCTACAATCGTCTGTGCTAGTACCAAGTAGCAAGTTTGCCTTACAGAGGGTGCTCACTCATGTCATTCTGTTTGCCAGACGAATATTTGTTTGGCGTTGAATTTGACATAGTATTCAACATTGTCCGCGAAAGCAAAGACGATTCTAGAATTTCCTCTTTTTCATCAACACTGTGTAAGAGGGAATGTACGCGAACTTATCAAAGCATATATAGCTGATATTTGTCGTACTTTTGTGCCCATGTGTGCAGTTACAAGCTTTTTGACTAGTGAGACGAATACTTTCTGGAGTTACTGTATGTTGTCAAAGTTCAGGACTTAAACTTTTCGCGATTTTTCCAAAATGATAGCAATCGAAGCAAAATCGAACGGAGCTCTTGACTGCACGAAGTCCAGCTAAAAACTGCTCTCTCGACGAAGAAAGAATATGGGCTTTTTTGACTGTCAATTCTCGTGTTGAATCTTGTCTCTAACACTTGGTTGATGCCATCGACAACGTCATGGCCTCATCGGAGGTAATGAGGGCTTCATAGGTTTCGCAGAGAAAGAGTATATTCAATTGATTAACTATTATGTTACAAGGATAAATGATGCAAAAGGGAAGGGAGAATTCTAGTAATAGAAGAATGTTTGTCATAAGGTATCGAAATGACTTAGATTGATTTCAGTTAACTGATCTCTGGGGCCAAGACTAATATTGGCAAAAACGTGCTTTTTCTTGATATCTAAAGTAAGTGGAAGATACCACAAGTATCTGAATCCCGATGTTAATAAGATATTGCCAATGTCTTAGTACATGAGTAATACATCTGGTATCTACAAATAATTAATATTCTTACAAACAAGAGAGCGAAATTACCTTTCTTAGTTTTAATTGTCTAGGATACATATATAAATAAAGCACTTTTCACTATTCCTGTTGAATATATGTGTATTTTGGTTCCTTTTACACTCAAAATTAATTAAAATTTATTTACAATTAGCTGTACATTGTTCTGCTAAAGTCCGGTCGACAATATGGTTTTGATGTACCGGTACTTGGCTTTATTCATTTTGCTACTAAAAATACTACTACTACTACTACTACTAATAATAATAATAATAATAAGTATGAATGAAATGTGTTATTGCAGTAATATAAATGATCTTATTTTATTACTACTACTACTGATAGCATTAGTAATTATTTATTTATTGAACACAACAGGTTAATTACCTATTTGTGGTGTTCAACATACACATATGACAGTTTCTACATACACATACAGATGTAATACACATATTTGGAGCTGCGTGCGTGGTGACATATTCTGCACAAAATATTCATTATTTTATATGAGAATGGAATTCACTTATATTTATGTTAAATATATCTATCTCAGGACATTCGTTAAGAATACAATTATATAATGAGTACATTCTCCTAATAGGCGATATGTATAATGCTTTGGTTCTCTGCGTCGAGAGGTAAAGACAGCATTGCGCGGTCGAGTTACTCCATGCGGACAGCCCGAATTCAAATAATTAGCTTTCTGGGTGGATTTTATTGTGTTTGTGTAGGGAAGTTAAGAGAAAGAACTCTTCTGTTTTCAAGAGTTTGTGGGCCGCGGGGGGTCAGTTGGTTCAACGCTCACCTCTGGTGCTAGGGGACGCCGGATTGATCCCTGCTCATAGTCGAGAAAAAATAATGGAAATTTTGACCGAACCGTACATAATTTGCAACAGAAAGTCTGTTATAAAAACGATGGAATAAAGTTTACCAACGCCACTGTTGTCATATGGCCGCCATATTGGAAAATGGCTGCCACAATGGAATTTAGCAGTTATCTGGAAGTTTATGCATTTTACGACCAACACGGGACCCGTGAAAGCTTTTCCTCTTAGCTGTTGTTAAAGCAATCAAATTGTACACAATATATATAAATTTATACGAATTGTAGCCAATTGTAACTGAGAACTAAATTTTAGGGTAATCACAGGCCGGAACGCACGCCATCGTTACGTGCGCCTTACGAGCAAAGGTTGCTGGAATGAATTTTGTAATTAAAATGGAAGAACATTTTTTAAAAATATATAATATTCAAAAAATATTAACAGTTTCTGAATGAGCAGAAACTGAAATTCAGCAATATTATTTAATTTTTAGACGTACAAACTGCTTCAGGCTTTTGTTGCGATTGATTTATTGGGGTAACATGATTTCGAATATTTCTTCAAAACTAAACTGCAAAAATGTTTATTTCAGAGTGAAATTGAAATTTTATTTCTTGTTTACCAACGTAATATTTCGTTTCTATTTTTTTTAAATATTCCTGATGCGTTTCTTTTCAGACATGAACAACATTGTAGTCAATCATTTCTGTGCAGAATGGATATGAAAAAAATAGAAACCCATTTAAAAAGCTTCAATTACACGAAACGAAAACCTCTGACCAGACTGCATGATCGTCATTACATGAATCTTCATTTTGAGCATATCAATACACATTTAACATACTTAAAACGTAGCTACACAATAGAATGCGATAACAGTGATGATCAAAATTCACAGAGAGAACGATGAGATGAAGACACATTTTCCCAATTACAGTGCAGTTGTAAAGAAACTAATGATACAGGATGCTTGAATGAAATATTGAAAGTAAAATTGTCTAATAAATTGAACTGAACGCTTTTGCTGCACCTATATTACGTCACTTTCAGAACGCAGTTTAAATGGGAAGATCAGGTCTCAGAATCATCATCACTTATTACCACATGAGAGTAGTCAGAGTTAAAACAACTGTCACTACGACAGTTTGTGCAAGCTGTAGTGCAATACACTGATTTTTGCAACTACACTGCAGAGTTGCACATTGAGTAGTTGAACAGCTGCATTTAATAAATCGAAGACGGAAGGGAGGCGCTGGAGGTTGAGATGATTTAACTTGAACCAGCAATTTCTCTCTTATTTGCCACCCCCACTGCAGCGGGTCTCGATCATTTCCTAGCCAAGACTGGACCTGATGATACACTCTTTCACAGTGAAAGGAACGTGCATCATGAGTAGGTGGTAAATTCTCTGGTTTTACTTGAGTTAACGATATTGTTACTTTTGAGTAAAAATTCCAAAGCGAACATCATTCAAACTTTCTTCCTTTTTCTTCCCATATATCAAGGCTATCGCTGTCACACCAGCTGTGATTACTTCTTCTTCTTAACTAATGGAATTCAAAAATACAGAAGTAAGTTTCCTGAAGTTTTAATTTTTAGCAATATAATCACTTCACCTTT
>JAGDQP010024362.1:487-28042 GCA_022664845.1 Lepisma saccharinum | reverse complement strand
ATTTTTGGGGTGAAGTTCCGCACAGCCGATTCAGCCACTGTAGCTTAACTTGTAAAGAGAAAAAAAAGTTGTCAACTGTTTAAGATTTCAAAATGCGTATAAGAAAAGAACCTAACCAACTGTAGCTTAATGAACAGCCAAAATAGCCAATTTTTGTCATTAAGTGCACTGCCATATTGAATAAATAAAAAAAATTATTATTTCAGCAGAGCCGATCCAATTACCTTCTGTTCATTCTTTTTGCTGTTTACACATAAAAAGTGGGTTACGTTAGGAAAATCAGGTTAGGTTATATATACGCATTTTGAAATCTCAGTCGGTTGACACAACCCTTTTATACTGTTTACAAGTTAGGCTACAGTGGCTCTCTGAGGAACTTCACCCAAACAAAATTAAAATGTGTGTATGCTTAATGAATACAAAGGACCCTTGCACTTCCAGTAAACGTCTGTTAGACGCTAAGATACATTACTCCTGCACTGCTGGTCAAATACTCAACACTTCAATGACGCGATGACACTTGAAAAGCAATTAGCGTAATTGTCATAATTGTTCAACTATATGTTTATTAAATATGTCCTCAATACTCGTATGTACAAAAAGAGGTTAATTACTCTATTCACGGTAATTCCCTGCATATTATTTCATTACAGTTCTTATTTCTGAATTAAACCGTATGTCTGCACCCATCCTACGAACTGTATACATACAACGATATCGCTGTCATTTTTTGTTTTTTCATAAATCTTACTATAAATTAATAAATCATGTCTCTCAAAGCTTTGTTGCTGTTTACAAACTCAATACTGGTGCAAAAATATAATTTACAAAGTCAATATTAACTCCGTATTACTGGTACTCAGTTTCAATGGCAGTCAGAAAATTATTGACAAGTATGATCATTGCGCTACAGAGACCTTTTAAATGTACAGATGACTATTGTTGCTATTTTTTTTAAGTGACATCTAAAATTAGCACCAATTTTCAGACACGCCTAAAAACGCATAATTTTAATTTATTTAACAGGGAGTGCCTTCTACATGCATTATATTGTATATTTTTCTTTGCAATTGTATTGCACCGGGTATACACAATTTGTGAACAAAGGGTGCCATCGCTGAGGTACTTACCGCAACATGCAAATACTTCTTTATCTTCGTTTCTAGAAAAAGCCGCTTCCCTTCTTCACCGAAAATAAGAATACCGTCTGCTTGTTCCGCTGTACAAATGCGACAGAGTTTATCCAAAAGAGATGTTGAGCCCATTTTAAAAAAGTTTTTCTTTTTTTATTCACCCCATCCGATCAACACAAATTTCTTGATTATTAACGATCCCCCTTACTTATGACCTCTAACGACGACGCCGTAAAAACAGCAGCAAACAAGTGACGCTTCGAAAGCGTTTATGAGTTACGCTTTTTTTCCCCTATAAGAAATACAACACATTCGATCCAAGATGTTTTATGGGCACAGAAAAATTACAACTTTTATACATATGCACGCGTGATCAGAGATGCTTTCGTTTCTGCGTTGAAATTAAGAATACATCACGTAAATAAGAAAAGTTTTTTTTTTATTATTATTTCTTTTTTTTTTAACGAGCATGTTCATTTTTCTTTCGTGTTCGAAGAATAAAATAGGCTTTATTTCGGGCTTAATTGAAAACATTGATGGGCAGAAAACGGCAGATACGCCTAAATCCGTCTCAAGTCAGAAAGATAACATCCGTCGGTGAGCGCTTTTCCGGTAAAGGACAGATGTAGATAGCGTCCAGGACCTTAAGCCAGGTAGCATCCCAGTATTTGTCAGATCGAATAGGTGAAATCCTTAGAAAACCTGATCGGGATGCCCGGCAGCAAGGATCGGTGGATCCAGGTGTTTCTCTGGTGTCTGTCCGAAGGTTGTGACTTGCGATATTAGCCACTGAAGTGTGGGACCTCGTTGGTTTTTCTCCCTGCGAATAAATTTAAATTGGACAAATTGATGTATTTTGAAGTTGAAACGTGTTTTTTTTCCTATACTAAAAGACAAAAATCATTATATTCGAAGTACTATGTACGCCATTCAAAACAAAAAGGACCGAGTAGCTGTTGTTTAGTAGTTGAGCGTTAGCCTCGCATTCGGAAGGCCCTGAGTTCGATTTCAGCTGCCAATCATCCTTACTGATGGTTTTTCAGGGGTTTTCCTTAATCACACCAGACAAATACCGGGATGGTACCTCCAAAATAGGCCATGACCTACTCCTTTCCGTATCCTTTCCCCTACCCTATCTAGCCTGAGCAATAGATACCTTAAGGACATAAAAAAATAAGTGAAATAGGGATGGTATATTGATAAACACAGACACGAGTTTTTATAAGACAAATGTGGGGTGTAAGAGGAAACATCCAAGAAAGAAATAGTTCATAAATCTCAATTAATGTGTAACTAAACGTAAATGACAAAAACACAAAAGGTCAGGGTTGTACCGGAGTGTATACGCGGGTATACGGCGCATACAGACATCAAAATTTTAGGCATCACCCTATATACGCACCTAATATTTATAAAATATGCAAGTATATGGGATTTTTTCTTTACATAGAGCGAAGCGTATACCCCACTACATCCCTGCGAAGGCCTATATATGAAACCAACCTAATGCATTCACGTAAAAATAAAAACAAACTAAAACGTAACTGGAATTTTGAATTGGCCTTTCCAGCAACTTAAGTCTACAGATTTTTTTGCTATTGACGTGGGATATGGAATGGGGAAAGAAGCAGTCAGCCTATATTCTAGATACCATCCTGATATTCTCCTTGCGGTTCTGGAGGACAAGCCCAAAAATTTCATTTTAGTATGAATGGCATGAAAAACTTCGCGTTATGGGACACGAAAACACGTCGCATCTCCTGCGCTTAATAGAAGTCATAACCACAAAAAAACATTTTAACTAGTCTATATGTTCATTCCAATTATTTTACAGCACAATATAATTTGAGCAAGAAATAAAGTATGGTCAAATGACTCAAATCTAAATTCGTTTCAAGGAAGTATCCAACATTCGCATTGACAAAATAAATAATCTAATTCGATCCCTTAGTACCGAGTATGAATGGACTGATTGGCATTTAAAAATTCAAAACGCTTTGTTTTTCAATGCTTTTAAGATATGTTTTTAAAAAATATTATACATTTCCATGAAATTTAAGACATTAGAAATGCCTAAACGTAATGTATTCACATTTTTAAGTATTTACAAGATTACGTTTATTGTATAGGCCTATTTACAGTAGAACCCCGTTAGCCCGTCACCTATGGGACTGAGGGCATGGTAGGAACGGATCGGATTATCATAGAAGCACCAATATTTAATATGCAGTAAAGTCCTTGAAAGTCGGCGTAACGTGTTTACGCTTTTTCGTTGCCATAATGGAAGGAGCACATTATACTGAAAGCCGAATTTAATACAAACTATACACTTTATCAAAAGTCACTGTTTAAAAAACAAATTCTCGTAAAGCAAAGCATCAGAACGCACTTGTCAAGTGCCACCAGCTGACTGACTCAACAAAGTGCGTAATATTTCAGGGACAAGTACAGACATACACCGAATTCCTCAACCTGAATCATGGTCGGATTATGCAAAGAGTCGAACCACCACAGGGCGGATTAGCGCAGTTCTACTGTATGTATTAAAAGTGTTCATTTCCTAGATCTATATGTTTAGCCTAAAAAGTGTCCGTTTTCCAGGGAATAGGGTCTAACTGTTAAGAAAATAGTTGATCCTTGTTTTGGTTTGCATTTCGTGCTGGAAGTTACAGAGGGCTTCTTTTTTAAATATACGTTTACCGGAGCTCTATCTCATAACACAAAAAAGCCGTATGCACGTGTATTTCTCTCTTAGATACGATGTGAATAAAAAAAGTTTCAATGTAAGACACGTTCCCAATTTTTTGCGCACTGTCTTAGTTACGTACCAATATTCATGCAACGAAAAGTAGCCTATATACTAAAATTATTTTTCTGAAAGAAAAAAATTAAGAGAAATAGACTTAATATTTAAAAAAATAATCATAATTCTTTTGTACTATCTGAAGTTCTCCTTGGTCATTTTAAACTTATTTCAAGTTTCCTGAAAATATTTTTCAGAGAACTTTGTAAAAAAATGTGTTTAGGGTCCAATAAAGTTGTAAAAGTTTACCGGAACTCGTTCTCGCTGAAAGATGGACACATAAGAAAGAACGCATCATGGTAATAGAAGATCATTCTTCTCCATACTGCAATTCTAAGTGAGAGTCAGCTCGGATGAGCTCTTTGTAGTTCTGGTACTTCGTTAAATCAATTTGTCGTTAGACAATTCATTGGTTTATTTTTGTCTAACTAAGCATATCTATTTCATGAAAGGAAATACTTTTTAGCAGACCAAAACATCGTTTTTAAAACAAAACAAGATATTTTATCCGGTGTCGTGGTGGACTTTTGCGGACCCCTCCAACAGAATCAATAGAAGAGGCCCAAAATTTATTGAAATTATTATTATTATTATTATTGCACAATATCAGGAACATAGGCCTTATTCATATTGCGTATAAGATTGTGTATTAACTATTTATTTTTTGAAATGCAACCTAAACTTATTCTTTTATACATCTCCAGATTTCGGGGCCCTCTCGCACTGCGGGGATTACTGGGCGGCTTCTACAACACTGCTCCCATCCATTTCTATATACGAGGACTATTTCAACTTCAACTTTAATTTCCTTTATTTCAGCAGGCGAGGTTCAGCTAATAGCTGTTCTTCCACCTAACCCTTGTCAAAACATACAAATGAAAATACACATACAATAATTTAAAAAAAAACACACACACAAATACATAATGGAAAAAAGACCGAATTTTAAAAAAAACGTACATGAAAAGTGCCTTAAAACACAATAAAAAAATATATGAAAGTTAAATATACAATGATAATGCATATATAATAATTGAAAGAAAAAAACACACACACACATAATACAAAATAGAAACGTACATAAAAGTGCCTTAGTTACACAACATTATAAAAACATATGAAAGTTAAATATCACTGGTAGAAGAGCATAGTCTTTGCTGATTAATCAAATATACACTTAGAAGAGTTTTAAATTCATTTAGCGTTTTTGCACATGTAATTGCATTTGGCAAGGAATTCCAAGCTTTCGCAGCTGATACAGAAAATGATTGAGTTGTTTGTGTGAGTTTGTATCTTGGAACATCATATGTTGACCTATTGCGTGTAACGTACTTATGGATACTAGACCTAGAGATAAGTTTTCCATGGAGATAATCGGGTGTTTTCTTCTGAATGATGTTGTGAATTGTGCAACAGAAACGAAAGAACCTTCTTCGATACATTGTCAAAATATTGTTCTCCTTTAATACAGGGAGAATATGTTCGAATTTACAAAGGTTGAAAGCAAACCGAATGCAGGAATTTTGGACTTTTTGAATGGATCTGACTTTGTTGATTTGAAGGGAATATACGGCATCACCGTAATCAAACAAGGGCATAATTAGTGTCTGTATTAGATACAATTTTGTTTTTGCCGTGAGCAAGTCACGTGATCTATATAGGCATCTTAAGTTATTTAGTGCACGTGAGCATACGTTAGCTACATGAGCATTCCAGTTAATATTTATATCCATTAATAATCCAAGGTTTTTAATACTAGGTGAATATCTGATGGTATAGTTACTCAACTTTATGTTTAGTTCCGATGTCTTCAGTTTCTGAAGATGGGTATCTGTTCCTATGACTGTATAGGTACATTTTGATGGATTAATGACTAACCCGTTTTCGCTACATCAATTGTGTATATTTTGCAGATCTTCATTACGAAGATCTATTGTTCGCTTCATATTTCCTGGTAAGGATTTAATAAATAACTGCGTGTTATCGGCGTGACAGTGAATTTGAGCGTTTTTAACAACTGAAACTAAATCTGAATTAAACAAGAAAAATAAAGTTGGGCCTAATATTGACCCTTGAGGAACACCTCTTTTCAGAGACAAAGGGTCAGAAATTTTAATGTCAGGAGACTTCAACGTCTGACTGACTGGCAATAAAAAAACACGAACTGAAAATTCGTTTCACACAAAAGCTGCCTCTACTTCTCCATGCAGTCGTTACCCTTCCTTGTAGTACTGTGGCACCAGCTTTCGCAGTCCCTAATGAAGAAACGACGCTGCTATTTGTTCACTCCATCCATGAGCTCAACAGCACCCATCTCTGAATTGTTCATATTTCATAATACAGTGGAATCTCGATATATCGAATTCCTTGATAAATCGAAGTTCTTCCATTTCCCTTGAACCTGGTATCACTCTCATGTGTATTTTTACCTCTATATATCGAAGGACTGGTCAGAAAGACCTGGATACTTCGAATTTTCATACTTGCTTGGCTTGGCATTGCATCTCTATATATCGAAGTTTTGATTGGAAAACCTCTATATATCGAAGTTGTTTTGATAAAATCTAAAATACTGTACTGTATTTAGATGAAAATGAGTTCGTTCTTTGAACGACAATCGTCCATATTGCAATCTGTAACCCATTGTTCTTATCGCATGCAACACCCCATCCCCACCCGTTGTCATCAGTTCCGAGTCCAGTTTGATAGAAAAATGTGCATGTGAGAAACTACCACCTTGCGGATATTTCTTCAAAAGAAGACGGTTACGAGTGATCGGGAAATCCAGTCCATTGCTGTTCTGGACGATGCATTGAATAACGTGACACTTTCAGGTAGACAAACTTCAATTTCAGATTTTTTTCAAAGATGCACTTCATTTTTTTACAAAGTGATTACATAATTTGCCTAAAATTAATAATCAATGTAGGGTTTGTTTTTCTATTACAGTACGTACGTACTGTATTACTGTAACAGTCTGTAATTCAATAAAACGTAGACATTTAAAAAAATAAAATACAGTACCCTTTAATTACATCAAATTAGTGATGAAAAACTCGTCCAATAACCGTTGTTTTGTTGTTGTGAACCTCTCTATACATCACAGTCAGTCAGAAATCGCCTTGATAAATCGAATCTCAGTATATCGAAATCCTCGATAATTCGAAGTTTTCTCGTTCCCCTTGAGGTTCCGATATATCGAGGTTCCACTGTTTAAACATTGCAATTGATGATTAGGTTTAGAAAAATAAAGAAGAACAAGATTCTTGCAAGAGCACTGGAGAAATACAAATCATATTTTGCCTTCTTTATTAGTGGGTCACACTACCACTTGTTTTATCACACGTTTTAAATGAAAAACATAATGGAAGATGTTTTGAAAGTGTGTTCGGGGATCGTTATAATTGACAGAAACAACGAATTGAATTACAATGCGATGTCTGTAATACTAAATATGAGTTTTAAACTCCAGGATCGGAAGATTGCGAGACTTTTATGCTACTTTCGGAACTTTCTACTGAATAATTTGATAAATATTTTGGACATTTTACTTACGACATTTTAGTTCGCCATTGGTTCAAACGATTGACAAAACAATGGAATCTTTCTTTTTTTTTTTTAAACGACTACAAATATTAAATTGATTTTTTAAAATGTCTACAATTTTCCCTTTAAAAAATGACAGTGTACGTGGACAATGTTCAAATTCCTTGCTGCTTGGGTGTCTTAGAATTTTACCGAGCTATTAAATATCTACTATTAATGCAATAGACCTTCATAGATTAGAAATAACTCAAGCTCAAGAGAAATGCATACTATGTTATTACTATTATTTTATCTTAAAATGACAAGGAATGTGTGAAAATACAAATGTTCTAAGCTACACCTTGAAGTATTCATTAACTAATCACATTTGTTAATTCCTCCGAAATGACCTTCACTTACAACAAATGATCGATCGCGTATTAAACGAAACTCTATAATACAACAAAATCATTTCCCGGTGCTTCCTGTTTCATAAGGCAAGATTTACAAAGCTCTTTAACAAATGTTACTAATTAAAACTAGGGGTGATGAGAATTTTTTACTAGTAAATGATTCACAGTCTCATATAATTAATAATTCACATATTATTAAACTTTTCTTGTAACAGCAATTTAACGTGCGGCATTTGTGCGAAACAACGGATAGTTTTCGCAAACGGAATGTTTATCAACCACCGAACTATTTATGTGCATGGATTTAATAGAAATATTATTACAGTTTACATTCCTTTGGTTTGTGTGTTGCCGAACAAAAGCACCCAGACTTCTATGAATGTTTTATTAATGAATGTGTGTTTCCCCTTAAAGAAGTAGTAGTGTACTTTGAAGTGATGATTCAGAATGCATTTGTTGCTTTATTGACTGATTGACTTAAACGACTTATCGTAATTAATGGACGCAGAGTCTACCTTTTTCAGTCTCGTAAGATTCAGTCGTGAGGATTGAATCGTACCAAAGATGAGTATACATTGGTCGAAACGAAGTTGAAATTTATTCGGTCAAGTTTATCTTACTATTCAGGGAAATATTTAAGGATATCGGTGATAGGACTAGCCTACATTATTGACTTATTGACCAGATAACACTTTCGAGGACATCGGATTACTTTACATTCTAGATTAGCAAAATCGAAAATCGAAAAATTAAAATGAGTAAAACTGAAACTTACACAAAATTGGAAAGTTTCGTGCTATCCTTAGATACAGAATATATATATGAGAGCGGAGTCAAAGCACTAAAATCAAATCGGTGAATTCTACAATTAAGTTTCAAATACGGAAGTTGTTACCGTGTTTGTTAAATACTAAATGCAGCTGAATTATTTCTACAGTAGCAGATGAGCCTTATAACATGCGAATATAGAATATAGGAAAATTGTCTCTTTTAGTAAGTTAAGTCAGTGTTGAGTAAGTAAGATTTTATTTATAGTTTGTACATTTAAATCGTTGACAGGTTCTGCCAGATCTCCTAACATTGTGTAGGCGGAGAATTTAGCAAAAATAATCTTAACAACTCTGATAAATGTTATTGTTTATTATGAGTTCTTATTTTGATAAGAATATGGGGTTGGTAGCAATTCGTCGGGAAATTTTAAAAATGTTCAAGACACGATGTAACAGCTAACAGAGTTTTGCTGCAATATTTTTGTGTGCATTGTGAGACACATTCATTCAATTTGGAGATAGTTAAGACCACTTATATTTGGCCAATGTAGAAATGTTTATAATTTGTTTAAATACTATTGTTAAAATATACCACTTAACACACACAAAAAAAAAAATTTAGTATCCGAAGATATATATCAAAATATGATGTAGTTCATTATTTTGTAGAGTCATTCTCATTTGCATTCGAAGCAACTGTATTTCTTTTATCAAACTATTTCACGAACTCAGATTGAAGACATGTAATAATTTCAATGCACTTCGGATTCATTGTCTCCATTTATTCGACCTAATTGATATTTCGCTACGATGAATCGTTTTGCAGACTCTTACAAAAGGAAAACGACTTGGTGGAAGCTGTGTATAATGCAAAAGATGCTATAACCAGGATGCGAATTACGGCCGAGGATGGAGGCATAATCCTCCCCTAGAATGCATTTATTCATGGTCGCTAACTAGAATTCACTATCCCAGGGGGAAATATATTTTCCACCTCCACGTTTGATTCCGATATATTATTGAAGTGTTAAATGTATACACTTTAGTCTACATAATATTTACAGTTTGATCTATTATGTAGCTCAGCTAAGAGGTACGCTCGAGTTCTGTTGGTGTATTTATGTAGTGTATTTTTGGACTAATTTTTATAATCTCGCAACATTATTCACTGACAGTGTCCTGTGCGGACTTGATTTGTCAAGAATGATCGTGGTGACTGTTAGTGGCAACATCTTGTCATTGTTTTTATAAAATTCAATCGTTTAATGTAGTTTACCGTAGAAAGAAAATGTTGGATTTGATGGAGCTTCTTAACTTAACAGAACAAGCATGGTATTCTTTCATCCCACACAGGGCAGTTGGTAATCTAGCGTGAATTTTTAATGCTATTTTTAATTTTAATTAATAGACGTAGCACGTGGGAGAGACATCGCTTTGAATTTGGGAAATATTCCCTAAAGACATGCGCCAAAACTTTTATCCATAGCTGTAAGGACATTGGCTACTAACTTAAAGTGAAAATTGTGTTAACAATAAAGAATACCTGACAAGAAAGTTGCTGTATTTTATGTTTTCAAATGTCAAATAAGAATATACCTTTGACTCCCCCCCCCCAAAAAAAAAGTTACTGATTTGTAACAAACAAAAACAATTAAGATATTACATGTAGTAACTTTGTAATCACAATTATCTACTGTTTTGTTTGTGTTACAGCTAACTTGAAATAAGCAAGTAGACCGAGCAATACTTTTTATATCTTAAAATTTAGAAAATAAAAAAGACAAGAAAACTGGCCTGATGAGACGAAATAAACCGTTTCAAAGGCGTGTTATCGCTGTTGGACGGCTAGCTGAGGAGTTTAAGGGTTCGAAAGCTGGCTTCAGGTACCTGATTCAAATCTCCCCGAGTTTAAGCTTCTTTTTTACTCCTTTTCATTCATAAGTACATTACTTTTCTTTCTTACTACTTACTTATGAATAAATGCTCTCTTTGGCATCATTTTATATATTCAACATTTTATTGCAACGTTCTCGTGTTCAAAAGATGAAAACTTTATTTGAATAGTTGGAAATTCACCTAAAAAATATGTCTACATCCCATCGAGATCGACTACCAAAGATCCCATCTTTTTCGAGCAGAAATTTCTCATTTTTTTCTCCGATGAAAATTCACTCAAATCGAGCGCAATTTCGCTCTTTCATTTCGTGTGTAAGTTATCAAAGATATCGGAATTTTGGAAGTATCCAGATCCCCTGTACCAGTCCTCTGAATACATCACTGAGCTTTAAGAATATCAACACTTACACAATCATTAAGAGAAATGATAGTAAATCATAAAGGAACATTCACAGGATTTAAATATATTTCAAGGAACGAAACTATTGAAGGTAACAGATAACATTTTCAAAGTTAGTTAAATTTTAATGTTGCTTCCTACAAAAGAATATTCTTCGCTTATTGGGACTTTCAAAATGAAACTTGTTAAAATGGAATGTTCTGATGCAATGGAAGTATGACAGAAATGTACCCAAATCTAAACCAGATGAGGCGTGTAGTATCAAAACCGTTATATCCATTCTGACAAATTTTACACGAGATGAAAAAAGAAAACCGAAAAAAATAATCTAAATTTGTTACAAAACCCGTGATTATTCTTAGATCAAAATCTGCGTAGAAGTCTTAGAAGGTACCATTTTGATCTAAGGATAATCACGCGTCTTGTAACAAATTTTGATTTTTTTTTTCAGTTTTCTTTGTATCTCATGTAAATTTTTCCAGAATGGATACAACGCGTTTTCATACTACACGCCCCAGACATAATATTTGGATATTCTGATAAAAGATACGTTCGAAAAATTCTTATTTTCAGACATGACTGAAAGAGTCTACTAAGAAAGAATGGCTCCCTAGTCTGTAGTATGCAGCTTCTAAATTAACAATTTATAAAACGTTAAAAATGTATAGCTAATTTAGTTTCCCAACGATCGTTACAAACACCTGCATTTTTTTTTTTAAGATTGAAGGAAGAAGCTCTCTCAAAAATTTATCCGTAACCTTGCCTAATATGATATCTGTCTACGTTACTGATAATACAAACCCACATTTATCATCAAATTCTAAAAATGATCTAGTTATTGGCTTTATGATGTTATCATTTCACTTTGTGTTACTTATAATGTGGTTGTTCTTCTTGTTTTAGTAAACAATGTTGTTAAGCATGTGTAATCGCTATTTCATGTTAACACTTATTTTACCATCTTAATAAAAAAAAAAAATATTAGTGTTGTACTCATATTTCCCACGAGACACGGCCGCGTAATTTTCCCACACGCTAATGTGCACTGGGCACTGGTGACTGAACAAATTAAACCAGAGAAAACATAATCGTGTCAGGATAAACAACTCCAATGATCTTGTGATTGCGAGAGCTAACACGCTTCCACTGAGCGACCCTGTTCGGTAGCATACAACAGGTATAGAACTCTACAGCTGGTATATAATAGAACTCGAAACCATGACCCTTTACAAAAATATGTTCCGGTAGTCTACTTGATGCTAAGAAATTTTCGGTGACTCATTTTAATCGTTCTGGTGTGTCTAATCGAGAACATTTAGATATAATTAAAAATATTTGCTAATCATATTATCTCTACACGAATATAACACAATCTAACTTTCAACAGATCTTTAAGTTGACATTTTCGCGCGTATATCATTATTTATTTATTTTAATCGTATAGGCTACTGTTAGATGCAATCTCTCATGTAGCTATATTTATCACAAGAAATGTAGGGTATATTTTCTTTTCCCATCGTTTTATCTTCACCTGTATAATTAAAAACTACTTATTCTTTTCTCGTCCTACTATAGTCCTAATAGCACTTCTGTTTCTGTCTTTGAAACGCCATAAACGCCCCCCGTTTTAATGTTACAAATGTAACAGTTGAAAAGAATACTAAACCAATATGGCATCAAATCCATTCATAGCAGTTGATTTGGTGTCATGTTTCCTAGAAGGCATATTCCATCGAGTGCGCAACGCATCTTTATGCTTGGTTGGAAAAATCAATAAAACAACAGTTTTCTAGGGGAGTGAGTTACCATTGCAGAATAAATGCTGCTTTTGTGAAACGAAATGAATGTACAAATAAGAAATATACTCTATATATACATGTGTAATCTGGAGAGAAAAGAAAATGTATTCATTCAACATAGAATGAAAATGATATGTCGTTTAATGAAAAAAATAATAATTTTAAGGGTCTTTCTATAGTTATAAGAAAAAGTGTTTCAAAGAAATTATGACTCATGGTGTGATGTAATTATAGCACTCACAATAATCAATAAGAATATATGGCAGAACACGCTCAACGCTCACATCATACGCGCATTGACATTGTGGTGATTTCTTATTTAAAATCTGAAGCAGCAGCTTGTCTGACGTCGGTACTCAACGCGATGTTGCTTCTGTTAACTGTACGTGAAATTGAATCCCGTGCGGTACACTTAATCCATCTACTCAGCATTACGTTTCTGTATTTCCTTGAATTGGCTTTCGTCTAAAAACGGAATTCTTGATATGATGTTATCTGGAATTTGGGTTAACTGGTTCGTTTAGGGAACAAGAACTCGAGAATTTTGTAGTAGTTTTTGTTTTTAATTGTCTGTTACCCTCATTACTTGTTACTATATCGCTTATTAAAAGATAGTTTTTTTTCTCCCTAGTATAGCACTCGCAGCGAAAGCCAATAAGGAAAATACAATCAACGTTGGAATTTAAAACACTAGAAGTCAGTGACGAATCATGGAAAACCTCACTTGCCAGTCATCATCGTCATCATTATCATGGTTTTCTTCGTCCTCTGGCTACGGATTTGGCCTTACCTTGTTTTCTTTTCCGTCTTTTTGTTAGTCATTCCCTCTTCATGAAGTTTCGTCCCATTTTCATAAGGCTGTTTTGTGTATCTATATCTTAGTTAATTTATTTATTTATTACCTTACTAATGCCATATCATACAAATTAAGAGATTTTTAAAGTTTTGGAAAACCTATTTAATAAGTTCAAGATTCCTACGTGATTTAGATATCATTATTTCAATATATTTAATATAGTACAACTTGTTATCTGTATTCACACGAAGATTTTTAATAATAGGCTTCATCTAAATCAACTGATCCTCTAATTTATAAGAAAAAAATGATGGATTAGTTATACTTTTAAGGGATATACCAATCATCCTATTCAAATTGAGAGAAAAATTCTTTTAGACCATTCCAAAACTTTAGTTTTGTAGCAACAAATCATATCCTATAATTGATTTTAGTACTTTTACATCGTCTGAATACAGCAGCAAAAATAATTCTAAATTTAATGATGAAATAATATTAAATTTAAAGTCAGTTTTTTGTCAATATTTCAATAAAGAATAGTTGTTTTCTTCAAGTCGAAAATTTCAACAAGTGTTTGCAGAAAAAAATATCTCATAATTCTATCCATCATAACTTGTATGTGTAAGCTGTCGCTTTGATTTTCGAGGTTGTTCGTTAGTTTTTGATGAAATATAGCATAAACGCTTAATTCCTGATTCAAGACAGAGTAGTTCCTCCAATTTCCGAGCGGTGAGACCTACAACGGTGACTCTTGTTCCACCCACACACAGATTTTGATTGAAATTTAAATGGCTTTCTTAAAGCTGGGGAAGGTTCAGCCAGCGATTGCGCTTCTAGCCCTTGTTTTATAACAGACGAATCCAAAACGGAGATACAGTTTGAACAAAGTTCATTTGCGTCGTCGTCGTTGCCTGCCTTAGTTATCTCTCAACATATCACGTGGACTCGTATTTTGTCGTAGACAGAAAACAATATTAAATGAGGAATAGGAAAGGAACTGGATTATGTTCAATATTTTTTTGCATTTCTGTTCGATTTATTGAGCATCGAGTTTGACTCTCGGCTGCACGGCGCGGCGTGGCGGAGAGTAGCCCCCTTGAAGTGAGTTACCTCACACAACAGTTTGACCATGCGGGTTGCATACGTACCAACCCTACATAGGTCATTCCAACTCGTCCTTTCAGTTTCGTAGCTTCTGTAGTTTTCACTCTATAATTACAATTCATTTCACGTATAACCTATAGAAGCAGTATTTGGCACATTTCAATACTCCACTTCTGGCGAAAAAGGTTTCTCTAAATCAGTTTTCAACCTTTTCAAACCCAGGAACGGCAAAAATCTGAAATAATAATCACAGACCGGGAAGACAGAATAAAAAAGATTAAGATTTTTTTAGTATTGTTTTTAGTGTTTTTAGTCATGTTTAGTATAGTATTACTTACTATTTTTTAGTGTTTTAGTACTCATTTAGTTCATGGCACTTTAATTTTTCTTGCATGTAAAGAATTACGGCTCCTCTTCTCAAGATAATCCATGTATTTCAAAATTTGACTCAGTTACTTTTTTTCTGTGGGGGGAAGAATGGAATCCACAAAAATTCCACACAAATTGTTAAATTCCACACACATTTGCAAGGATGTAGCATACTATGTAACCACCCTACAGTTATGGAAGATTTTTCGAATTTTTCAGAATCAATAGGAGATACATACGTCTAAAGTTCTAGAATGTTCGAGAGATGACAGTGATTTTCAGTTTACTTGAAGTTCGAGTGATGGCAGCACACTTCCATATTCTGATTCTTTTTTTTTTTAAGTTAATGTAAACATAAAATTTTAGCTGGCAAAATCTACAAAGTAAATGATTAATTTCTTAATTAAGACTCTCCTGTTATAAAACGATAGCTTTGTTACAGATCTGGTACCTTTAAAGTAGTACTGGACCGTGGACCAGTAAAATAACTTGGCGAGCTGATATCCGTTCCGAAGCTTGAAACTATCTGACATATTATTTATAACCTATCCCTACTCTGCTTATGGGGTCGCTGAGACACATCTTCGCTATTTGAACAAGTTTTTTCGGAATTCAATATCGTATCAGGATAGTGTATAACTTTTCCCTTTTGATTTTCCCTTTCTTAAAATAAATGAATAGCCTGTGAACAGTCCCATTCTATTCCCATTTCTTCTCCAAAATTTGTCTCAAGACGAAAATCTGGTCCAACGTGGATCTATTTCTTCTAAAGCTACATTGGTCATCTCCAATTCTTTCATCTGCGTATACAATTAGGCGTGTTAACAGAATATTACTTATTACCTTGTAACAGGTTGGAAGTAACGAGATTCCGCAGTAATTATTACAGTCTGATTTATCGCCTTTTTTGTAAATCGGAGCTATTATTGATTTTTTCCATTCCTTTGGGAGCTTCTCCTTTCTCCATATAGCACTTATCAAGTTATGTAATTCCTTGATTAGTGCCGTTCCTCCCGCTTTAATTACATCAGCTGGAATATTGTCTATTCCTGATGATTTGAAAATTTTCAATTTGTTTATCGACATTTCGATCTCGATCTCGCTAGGTTCGAGTATCCACGATTTTAAAGTATAGATTTTAAATTCCTCTGTTCTCCGTTGTATACATTAAGAAGTTTGTCGAAATAACTTTTCCACACATCGGCAATTTTAGTCGGATCCACCTGAAGATCTCCACGTTCATTTTTAATCATTCCTAACCTCGGCTGATAACCTCTTCGTAACGAGTTTACCCCTTTGTATTCACATAGATCTTGTATGTTATTTGTCTTCCCGTTTTCCTCTATCTCCTGAATCTTCTGCGTCAGATATTCTCGCGTTTTGCTTCTGAATCCGCGTGTGGATTTCGTTTTGCGTTGGTATTTGCTTCGCTTTTATTACACAGCTTTCGTTGCCTTCCTTGTTTTCGTTCCTCATGAAGCTTAAGGTATTCTTCATCAAACCAAGGTCTGTTTCTCTGTTGTTTCTTCTCACCTGCACGTTCCTTCACTGCGCTCTTAACTGTTTCACGAATTGCCTCTCACATCTTACTTGCATCAATTCCATTATTAATATCATCATTATTATTACTCTAGTCGGCTAAGATTTCGAACCTATTTGAGAGTTTGAGTTGGTAATTTCCTTTTATGCTCGGATTATTTAATCGTTTAACTTCGAATTTAAGTTGTTTTTATCCCTTGGTTTCTCTATTCGCGATGCATAACTTTTCCCGTACTTTTGTGATCACTAATTGATGGTCGGTATCATCTTCCGCTTTTCTGTAAGATCTAACGTCCATTATAGTGGCGGCTCATCAGGTGAAGTTAGTGAAGTTTAACTTCACTTATTATTTTGATATGCATTAACTAAATAGGCATTAATAAGTATTAATTGGGCCAGAAAGTCAGTCTACATCATCTGCGATCCGATAGCGGCATTATCAGTATCCTGTCTAATTCCAGAAATCTCAGAATAAATGTTAAGGAACAAAGATAATAGCAACGTTTTTGGTAGTACTTCACCTATTATTTGTGTCACGAGCAGCCACTGCTACATTATAAAAAGATAAAATGAATTGTATGGGCGGTAACACCACTATGGCTTACGCCCTTCCCGGATGGTCCATTATGTTTGTGTGTCTTCGTCTATCTAATAATGCGCGATCGATCTGGTTATTAGTTTTGCCATCTGAAGATACCCATGTCATGTGTATTTATACACATATCTTTGTGTTCAAAGTACGTGCTCTTTACCAATAGGTTTTTCAAAATCGTGAAAGTTTTCTCTTTCTCTGTTCTTGTTTGATCTGTGAAGGCTGTATTTGCCTATAGTAGGTTTATATTTTTCTTCCCTCCCTACCTTAGCGTTGAAATCATCCAACACAATTTTCGTATTATACTTCGGTAATCGGTCAAACAAACAATCTTCTGTATCTTTGTAAAGTAAAATGTATCTTTGTGGTTATTATTTCCCACCTCGGTCGGAGCATAGACATTTACTAAACCGTGTTGCTCCATCCAGTGTGTATCGTAACGTAGGACAATCTTTCGTTTACGAACTCTATATTCTGAAGCCGGAAGGATGGTGTTCTTAATGAGGAATCCTGTTCCGAAATTATGAAACTGTGTTCCCCTATAGTAGAAAGTATATTTTCCCTGTCGGATACTATCTTGACTCTCCCACCGGACCGGACTTCTTGCTAATATGTCCAACTCGTACTTCTCGGTCTCGCGTACCGCCACCTGAAAACTTATGCTTAATAGCAAACAAATGAGCAGGCTTCGGGTATTCTCGGAACAATTCGTTTTTCGTCCGCTCGAAGCCGCTCACATCTAAAGGAAAATCATTTTCTTCGCTGTCTGCTCTTACAAATCTAAAGCAAGGAAAAATTGAGCGGCGGGAAACAAAACAGGATTATTTTTTTTTTTTTTTTTTTTTGCTACTTGTTACCTCTGACATACATAGATGATTGATGAAATAGATAAACTGACAAAAATGTATTTATCCCGCCACCCAAAAGAATATGCCCGGATATTTCTTCATAAAGTTCATTGTTGTATCATTTACACACACACACATGCCTAAGCTCACGCTCACTGCTTACTAATAAAATGATTCCGGGTTCGAACCCTGTGAGGGCACAAGTGGCTCGAAATACACTTTTACTGAATATCCCGTCTTGCGGATCCCATGTTTTCTCAGAGCTGAAACGGGTCAACGGGTCAAGTTTTTGACCGGGTCTAACCCGGTGAACCGACTTCTAGTGGGTGAAACTTAAAGCATATTTTCATTGCATTTTGAACAGTGTTTCTTTCAGGGGTGACCGGAACTACAGAGCACGAAAGTACGACGCCAAAAATCCCTAGTTCATTAAATTCCCAGACCGGATCAATCGGGTCAAGTTTCGGATCGGGTCAGCTATGTTCGAGTGAGGCCGGGTCAATCGGGTCAAGTTTCCGATTGGATGAGGTCGGATCAGCTATGTTCGGGTCAGGTCGGGTCAGCTCTGGTTGGAACTCCTAAAAAGTACTAAAGAAAGAATGCATGACATCAAACCGCAAGGAAAGTTGCATTACGATAAATTAATTTTCTGGACCCTTCCCCTAGCTTCCTGCATTTTTCAGTTGTCCATCTTATGATCTGCTTTGCTCCGTTTACAACAGAGAACAAAATAATTTTCCCATTCTCTCGGACAGTATTCCCGAAGTTCACTGTTCCAGTTTTTTTTGTGTTCCCAGAAAAAGCATGGAAATTTTTATTTTATCCTAACAAGTACTAAATACATACTGTTGACCGATTTAAATCAAAGTTATCTGAATCGTGATTTAAATCGAATGATTTTCTTAAATCTATGATTTAAACCAAAATTAATTTTATTTGAAATAGAAATAAAGTGCAGTATTTCTAAGCACTCTGTAGTTCGAACCGTACGTCAGCATGAAATCTACCTTTTACTCCTTTTGTGATGTAAACCCAAACAACGTGATAGATAAAGAATTGTATCACTTTTTGATTGTTTCATTTCATATAATATGCAGAATTTTAGGATAGAACGTAGTGAACCAATTCACATTATAAGTAGATCCTTTGTATTACAAACTTCTTTAGTCTGGTAACGCATATGAAAACAAACACTGATAAAACAGTTAATCCAGTTTTTGTTTACCGAACAAAAATCTTTGTTTTGTAACATTACCTAGTTATTACGAACAAATATATTTGTATTAAACTATTTAATCTGTTTTGCTATGTGTCTTCGTATCCACTATTTATTTTGACTATATTAAATATATCTCATTGAATTGAATTTTATTTAAGGCATATAGGCAACTTTGACTCAGGCCGAATGGACGATTTTGGAACACGGTGTTTGTTCACCACAAAGTCCACTTGGTAGGAGCCAAGATTGAACCGGGGGCTCGATACACAAGAGGTGAACACTCTACCACTGAGTCACCATGCCTCCAAAATAGCTCTGATATTTTATGGAATATTGTCATAGGGTATTCCCAAACTTATAGTACAGTTTTGAGGGCAGTTTTGATAACACTCATCGAAATGAATTGAAATATATTTAAGCAAACTTAACTCCTAGAAAATTTCGTTTGGGAGATGTAGCTTAGAGAAAAGAGCCAATTTCAATTCCTTAGTTAAGAAAGGCCGCAGTCTTACCAGGCAAATGCAGGAATGGTACCAACTAACTAGATCCTGGCCGACTACCTTTCAATTAGGGAGATGCAGACATCGCTTTAGAAGGAAAGCTGATTCGTAGAAATATTTTAAATCGTCATTTTTTCGAGCATATGTTGTATTTCCTCTGAAACTACTTCATCGTATATCGACGAAAGTAGCGTAGAAGTTTCATGCGTGTTAACCTTCGTGTCTAAAATGTACCACAAGTCAGTAACGTCATATCTTCCTTCCTTTCCAAATTATTACAAGTTGTAATTGCCCATTCTCCACGGCTATCTTTTCTAACGAAGCGTAAGGTAAGTGCAAAACATATTTGTGAACTTTAGTTTTTGCTGGTCATGGTATTTGTGGAGGAAAACTGATTTAGAAGTGTTTCAGTGTCATAAGTTATTTAAATTTTAAAAAACGATTAAATAAAAAATCAACCCTGCAGTAAACAATGGCGGCTAACCGCAAGATCTTTACGAAAAAGAAGTAATTTCCTGGGCTGGGTTGCAAGAAAAATACTTAAGTGTAAAATATGTCTTAAGCAGACCATCGAGCTCTACATAATTCTGGAGTGACTACTTAAATAAAAAAAAACGATAAGTATCGCCGCACAGCGATAAGAAGCGTATAAAACTGAGTTAGAACTGAATTTTTTTTCCACATTGGATTAGACTGGAAGTTGATAAACAAGTTTAAACCTTTGCTCTGGTATCTATCTTTAACACTAAGTAGTCACTCCAGTATTACGTAGAGCTCGATGGTCTGGCTTAAGTCAGATTTTACACTTAAGTATTTTCTTGCAACCCAGCCCTGGACATTATATTCCCCCCTTTCCCGTGCATTCTTCAGTTGTGCTATTTACCTCCGTTGCCTTTACAAAACAAATACTGTAGACTGTAGCTTCTCCCTCTCCCGGACTGCATTGTCGAGGCTAGCCGAAGTTGCCCTGTTCCGAGGATACCCGAAGTCTGCTCATTTGTTAAAGATAAGTCACCTGAAGA
The DNA here is from genome assembly GCA_022664845.1 of Lepisma saccharinum. NCBI lineage: Eukaryota > Metazoa > Arthropoda > Insecta > Zygentoma > Lepismatidae > Lepisma > Lepisma saccharinum. The sequence continues at coordinate 7,314 of JAGDQP010024362.1, read as the reverse complement.
GCGCCCGTTTTGTATAAGGTTCGTACGTTCTATGTTCCGATTCTAAGATCTTTCTTAATCCTGTTCTTGGAGCTCCCTGAAACAGTCCGGAGCCCCAGAGATCCGAATGAGGAACTAGTTCACCTTCGGAATATTTTACCTCGGGAGAATCCATGAACCACCTGTTACTATTTCTTGACATGCTTTAGCGGTGTATCATTGTCAGCTCTACGACCTCGCTATAAAGACAGACATTCAAGATGTTGTCCTCTGTCCATCTATGAGTCTTGCCGATGCATTCATCGTCAGCCTCAGGGTGGTAAAGGTGAAGCTGCTTCCCTTCACCATGATATTTTTGTTTGGGGTTATCTCCCACTAGCCTTTGTAGATCCCTCTACTAACTGCAAGGCAGCAGTACTGGTTTTGGTCCGTCCCGGAACATTTCCGGTACCCAGCATATATGATAGGCATTCCCCTATCTGCCACCTGGGAAGGCGCCTGGTGGGAGACCAGTAACTCCAACCCGGATTTCTTGACACACTGCTCCTTAAATTTTTATCGAGGATATGGGTAATTTATATTACCTGTGGAATTATTAACATTTGTTAGAGCCTTGGTTCTGCGTCGAAAGGTCATCGGTTCAAGCCCCAAAACCAACCATTTTAGTATGCTCTTTCTCAGTTACACCAGGATAGTCCTTCAAACTAGGTCCTGACCAAGGATGTTCTAATAAAGAATTTGCTTGTAGTGATCTCATGAACAGAGAAAAAATGAAAAAAAAAAAAAAACTGAGCATCAACCAAGACGATCTACCTGATTGGTTAGCGAACAACTAGAGAGCTTGTTGCCATCTTTGTTAGCTGAAAACAATGTTTTTGATTGTAGTAAATGGGCTAACTGGGTGGGACTAAGCTGTGAGGTTTGGCTTCATGTTCTTGGCAAAATCGCATATCCTCTATTAGAACATCCTTGGTTCTGACTGACTTGCTTCCCCTACCCTATCCCGGCTTGAGCCAAAGTTACCAAAACCCATAAATAAAGTTTCAATTTTGTAGTTTATTTATGGCCTTTAGGCATCTAAGGCTCAGGTCGGGATAGGCGAAGATAAAGGATCGGGAAGGTGTCAGCCTGGACCTACATTGAAGGTGCCACTCCGGCATTTTCCTGGCTTGACTACAGAAAATCCCTGCAAAAACCTGTCAGGACGGTCTGCCGCTGGGTTCGAACCCATGACCTCTCGAATGCTACGCCAACGCTCTATCACTTAGCCACGGCGACTAGGTAAATAGAGTTTAAAATTTTCAGGATTGCGCGAATGATTTCAAAGAAATCAGAAAAGAGATACGATAAATTCTGTCACATTTGTTTACGGATTTAGTTCATCATACGTTTCTGATTGTAAAAGTTGGCTCATTTTTGGTGGCATTTAATACTAACTGGAAAGCCCAAGATTATGCTACTTGCAGTAAAAGTCTGGAATTGAATAACATGTTGATTGTATTGTACTGTTTGGATTTTACTAAAGAAGATATTTAACTGTCCTTATAGGAAGATGCATGATCATTTCTAGAGATGATACATACATTTTAGTTGTATTCTCGGTGAACAGAATATATACTTCTCATGTTCGAACGCTATTAGTTACATAGAGAATAAGTTTTCTGAGGCTAGGTTTGAATATACCGTTATAAACCTAGTTGACATCAACCTCGAATTTAATCTAAAACGATCTTAGAGTGAAAATTATCCTAAGTATGTACACTCAGAATCATTAAAGGCGAATGATGAAAAACTTTTCTGTGTCCGAATAATTGGTAATTTATGGCAATATCGGGCAACAAACTTTAAAAACACTTTTCAGATATCTAGCTGGTTAGTTACGGATAATGGTTTTGCGTTACCAGATGCGAGTTTTGGAAATGTGCACATGATGTACGTATTTATAGCGTGGTCCGGATTACCCTCCGAAATTCAGTTTTGTCTAGAATTGGTATATTTTTAGGCGTAATTGTATGTATTTAATATCCATTTGATTCCCAGACTTATCTTGGATACCCTTCCCTTGAATGCCCTTGGATTCCCTCGAAAACCAACGTCTAGATATGTGCCTCGTGCACTGTGAACGAGTTTCCGAAATATTCCCGGAAACCCGGAAAAAGCTAGACAATTATATCTGCCTGGAAATTTCCAATAACTTTAATTAAAAAATAAAACATCATCCAGTTTTCAGGGATATTGCGGGCAAGAAAAAGCAAAATTTGAGCACGAGTTGATCAGTTAGAACTAAAGTGTTTTACTGACTGGACTAAACTACCAGGCATAAGAAAACACTAGATCAAAACAGAATAGAGTCTCAGAAGTGCGTTGCCGGAACCCGAAGGACATAAACTAAGTTGCTCCCACGACTTACATCACATTTTATCCACTTTTCTATTTTTCATTTAGAGATTGGAATCCCGATTCATTAAGAACATTTCCTATTTTTTCTAAAATAAGCGATCAAAATGGTGGCAGCAAACACATGATCAAATGCACGGTTACAATAAGAAACTGTTTTCTCATCCTGCTCATGTGACAATCAAACTGTTAGAGGAAATAAAACCTTTTATCACAAGAAACCCTGTGTGAGGTAAATATTGAAATTAACAAAGAACAGTTGATAGCGGCCACGACCGGCATTCGAACCCAGATCTCCCAGTTTCCAGTTAAGCATACCCTACCGGAAACTGGAAGATTCGGGTTTAAATCCCAGTCACGTCGGTTGTAATTTTTTCTATGTTGACTCTGTTTGGTGTCTATTTTGACAAATATGTTGTCAATCACGAACATTTGATAGCACTTCAACTGAATTGAACCGAATTTTGTTTAAGGCCTGTAGGCAACTTTGGCTCAGGTCGTATGGATGATGATGAGAGAAATGGTGGAATGAAGAAAGTGGGAGGAAACAGGAGAATCCCTAGAAAGTCTACGCACACGATGTTTGTTCACCACAATGTCCACATGCCATTAGCTGGGAATCCTCCTGGGATCGAACCGAAGACCCCAAGCACCAGAGGTGAGCCTCTACCACTGAGCCACTGCGGCACTTTATGGCGTTTCAAGTTACAGGTCCTGTGCGGTATGGCTGTAAATTAAAAGTAGGATTTGCGTTGTTGGATAGCTGACTTATTCATAACTGATCTCAAAACTGAAGGGATGTCAGCGTGGTAGGAGATTTTCATGAGATACCGAAGTAATTGAAACTGGGAATCAATCGTTTGGAGAGGTGGGGCAATGATACTTTCAAGAAGCTATACAAGCGTTGGAGTGTCGATGGAAGAATTATATCCGTCTCTTTGAAAAGTCATGTTCTGTAGGTTAATTGTTAAGTTTATATAAAGAAGTGGGAATCAGCGTTCGTAAAATTAAATGAAGTGAAAATACCAAAGCGGATAATGGAGTTCAATGCACTCCAAAACTGATACAACTTATTTATTTCCCAAGTTCCCAACAATGTGAGAAAGTTGAAGCAGCGAAGGAAGGACGTATTAGTAGCCCGGAATTGAGTCTCAAAGAAGTAAACTGTTAACGGAAACGGGGAGATTAGGTAATTAAGGAAGTCCGGAACGTTTACAGATAAACTTGTCTAGACTAACAACCTCTTCCCACTTTTACCAGTCACTCTGCAAAAGCAACTTCCTCTGACCGAACCTCAACATAGGTTACTATTTCTCAATCATAATCACACTTAGATTAGTAAAAACTAGCTACTACACTATAAATAAAAATAAGCTATTTTAGTTTGTAATTTAATCAAATAATTCGTTTGCATATTAATTATAATTTCTTCCTTTTTGTTTTATAGACTGACGAGCGAAAGTGTTGAATTTATCGTGTTTCAAACTTTCACAACGAAACATGTTGAATATATTTACATTGTTGTCTCATATTCAACGATTACCAGTACTCAAATTGGGGGGTTGAGCACGACGGGGCACGCCGTGCCCCTACCTTTTGCATGTTGGATTTAGCGTACTCCTACCTTTTTATTAATGGGACCTCATTGTATTTACTTTCAATAGGCAATCGCCACCTCTAGGTGCAAGCGTACCCTTACTTTTCTAGCCCACTTCCCCAAGCGTGCCCTTACCTTTTCTAACTCGCTTCCAGCACTGACGATTACACTCAATATCTATTACAAATCGACTACAATGAGACGAGGAAATGTGTAAAATATTACAGTAAAAAATGTTGTTGTTATTTTGCTGTATTTTTAAATATAGCACTATGGGACATGGAACTTTTTTAATAGTAGCACTAAGATCATGAAATTTTGTGTGCATGTACTTGTGTCATTTATGTACATACGCATGCTACTCAATATATCTTCCATCCGCTGTGATACATTTAGCCCACCGTTCTTTCCATGCCGTAAATGCACTTTGGTAAAACCCCGGACGCTGACTATTACACCACTGTTTCACACACGCAATGAGTTCTTGGTCACTGGCAAACTGCCTACCACGAAAGTAAGCGTTCAGAAGACTAAATAGAAAGAAATCGGACGGGGCCAGATCCGGACTATAGGTGGGGTTGAGGGACCACTTCCGATCCCATACTTCTGATTTTCTGCTGTGTGTGATTGGCAGAATGGTACCTCGCATTATATTGGTGCAGTTTGACGACTATTTAGAAGCTCCGGTCTCTTTGCCTTTAGAGCGCGTCGCAACTTTGCCAATGACAAACAATATCGCTCCTTATTTTGTTGCGCCACGTTCCAAAAAGTCGATGAAGATTACGCCACGGTGATCCCAGAAGAATATGGCCATTAATTTGTCCGCTGATCTGGTGAGTCTTGCTTTTTCATCCGTGGAGAACCGGGATGACGCCATTCCAAGGACTGCGTTTTACTCTCAGGATCCACATGAAACAACTAAGTTTCATCCTCTGTGATCACACCATCAAAGCACTGTGGAGAGTCACCAATGAACGTGTTCTGGAGTTCGAGACAAATTTCCTTCCTCCTTTCTTTCTGTTCCCTTGTGAGCAGGTGTGGCATCCAAGGGGCACAAATTTTTCTGTAACCTAATGACTGTATAAATGTTCGAACACTACCCAGAGATATCTCTGTCAATTCAACAAGCTGTCATGTGGTTACACATCGGTCATTCCTGATGACTTGTTGAATGTAGTCTTTGTTAACGTCGTTCACTGCAGTTGATGGTCTGCCGGACCATGTGTCGAATACAAAAGGAGATGTGGCTGTGTGATCACTGGTCTTGTACATGAATTTAATAACCGACCGTTGGCGAGTGCGGCTGTCTACTTCTTTCTCCATTGTGTGCGTACCTGTAAATAGAGGAAGAAAATTTGTTATACCTACAACTTCAGCATAAAGGACACAAGTACATGCACACAAAATTTCACGATCCTAGTGCTACTATTTAAAAAGGTATGGCCCATAGTGCAAAACTTTTTGAACGCCCTTTGTAGAAATGAAAGGGCTTGTATAGTAAGGTAGAATCTGAATGAAATTGAATTTATTTATAGCATCTATGGCTCATGTATTTTGTATCTGAAACAAGTACGGTGGAGCAGGCGGAGGACTGTGCGGATGTGCTATCGCCAGGCTTCAGCAGCGAGTATCTGTTTAATTGGAAAAGTCTTGTTGAGGTCTTTCGAACGACCACTCAAACATCTCTGTAGCCCTAGTAGTTCCTGAGTTAGTAGTTCCTCCGTGGAAAGTAGGACGAACGGACAGAAATTATCATTGAGATTTCGACCTTGTGTTGCCGAGAACTTTCCAGCGACACCTGAACTATTTTGGTACTATTAGTAGTTCCTCTGTTGAAGTTATGGACAGACTTGCATATATGATATATGGCTTCGAATTCGTGTACTCGAGACATTTCAAACGACACCTCAAGCTCATTCATAGCCCTAGTACTTCCTGAATTGGATGTTGTTCATCGAGAAACGAACGGAAAAAGCTGTGGTATAAGGCTTCCTAGCTTTAGTTGCTTATTAGGGAAATGAATTGAAGTATGTTACGTCAAATTATAGGGTAGGTGACATTCTGGGAAGAGTAGAATATGAGTTAGTAACTTTGCGTTGGAATATGCGATTGGGATTCTAAAAATAAAAGAGGACAAAAAGGGACTAACATTGAGTGACTTCAATCAACTGTTCGTGTACACAGACGATGTAGAGTTAATGGGGTACGATATAGATGCACTACAAAGTAACACCTAGGTAATACTTGGCGTAAACTTGGGTGCTATCTGGGATGTGCCTTTGCATTATATAGTAGTAAGAATATACTACAGGAAGGAATTCAATTCTGTTAAGTATGATCTTGTATATCTGGTTTATGTAGTTTATGTATATTACCAGAATATCTTATTTACGGTTTGATGGACATATGTCGACTGTTGATATGATTGGTATGATATAAAGTGGATAATGATGATACCTTATATCAGATGTGATATATGGATTTACTTTAGCTATTGAATCAGTAAATGTAACGTATTGAATCAAGTACATATCTCGAATGCTTATTGGGCTTTAGTTTATTACAGTAGATTCTATGAGCAGAATTTGATTAGTACTCTGTTCCAGACAAGTTTGAGTGATAGGAAGTTTCGGTTTGGAACTAAACCTAACCCGGCCATCTCAGACAAAATAAAAATTGCCATTTATAGAATATATCATAACATAATAATATATATCAACATGCACGGCAGTGCATGAGCCAAGTTCTTCACGTCAGAAAAGGTCAGCACTGCCAGAAGCATGTTATACAGGAACAAGAGTTTATGGCAAAATCGACGATTTGGGGGCCCCGTAAAAAAAAGATGTTAAAGATA
>JAGDQP010024361.1:0-28044 GCA_022664845.1 Lepisma saccharinum | reverse complement strand
GATGGAAGAACCTAAGCTTCAACCCAAACAAATTCTATGAGGATATAAACCTAAACTATAATTTATCAAAACTGAAGGAAACACAGATGTTGACGGCGGCTCTCAGGATAGTAGTAAGAAATATTCATCTACAAGGCAAATCAATAACCTTCCCGATTATCGAGGAAGTTGATAAAATCAATCTTAGAGCAAACGGAATCACTATCGACCCGAAGGATTTGCTGAAGTTAATTGGCAAAGTATTTGAGAGGAGAAAGGAGTCACGTCCACAATAGACAACCGTAGACATGTTTAAGGTGGTCCAAATCAACCTGGACAGATCGAAACTGGCAACTTGCGAAATCAGACATTACTGCGAAAAGGAGGAGGTGGACGTAGTTTGTGTGTATATGTACACGAGAAAACTCATATGAATGCCGACGGATGCCGTAACAATACTGCCAGAGGATCCCAATCCTATGGTAGCTGTGGTGATATTTTACAAAGGCATAGAAGCCTTGTTGCATCTAATATACGTAGATAAATGGACATTATGTGTGGATTTGAGGAAGGGAAGCCACAAAATTACAATAGTGAATATATACTGCCAACTCTCCCTCCCAAGGGACATCTTTGTACAAAGAATAGAAGATATTCTCTATGGATTTTATAATGCGGATGTGATCATTATGGGAGACTTAAATGCTAAATCTCCACTCTGGCACTGCCCTGTGACTGATCAACACGGAGAAAAATTTGAGGACCACATAACTTTAACAGTCGTCAACAGAGAAGGATAACCTTCAACTTTCAGAGGCAGGACCGGAGTGGAAACAAATATAGACGTAATAATGACAAGGGGGATATATATAATCATTTGTATGACTGGACCGTGGACGCATATGCAACCACAAGTGCCCACGGCGCTATCCACTTCGCTATTGATTATGAAAGAAAAAATAACAACCAGAGGAAATCGCTAAATTGAATTATAAGGTAAACAAACTAAACAAGAAAATATTTGTTGAGGGCCTGATACTTCCACAAATAGTAGAAAACTGTAACCTAACAGAGCTAACAAACAACTTAGAAATAGCTACAAGAAACGCCATAATAAATTCAGCACCCAGAGTAAAAAATATAAATCATAAATGGAAGCCATTTTGGACAGTGAATCTGAACAAGCTAAGAAGAAAAATGAAGGCCAGCAGAAAAAGCTATAGGGCGACTGTAGACCATATACTAAAAGCAAGAAGACTTGAAAACTATAGAAGCATAAAGCAGCAATTCGAAAAAGAAAGCATGGAACTATTTCGTGGAAGAGAATCTAAATTTGGATCTATGGAGAATGCCATGCAAGATAATTAAGTCTAAGATAAAGGTGCACAAAACACACTAAAAGACGATCAAAGTCAATACACAACGAACTGGACAAATATAATCGAACTTCTGTATTAAAAACTTTTTCGCGACGATCGTATTCAGAATGATAACGAAGAAAATAGAAGAATCAGAAATGACGCCAACAATGTACCAAACAATGAAACAGAAAACCCAGAAGACCTAATAGTTACAAACGATCAAGTGGCAGCAATCCTAAGAAAAGTAAAATAAAGAAAAGCACCGGGCACAGATCACATAAAAAATGAAATATTCAAAATTAATGCAGATATATGGACTCCATACCTAACTAGGCTTTTCAGCGAATGCATAAATCAAGAAGTGTTTCCGGAACTATGGAAGAAAGCAAATTTAATAATCCTACTAAAAGTTAGGACAAAGATAAACGCAACCCCAAGTCCTACAGACCCATTTGCTTATTGAACACAATAAGTAAAATCTTTGAAACAATAATTGCACAAAAAAATTAAAAAAGGAAAGACATATGACCCTGCAAGTTGTAATACGGTTTCCGTCCTAAAAAGTCTACGGAAGATGCCATAAATGAACTATGTAACAGCATATATCAGCTAAAAGAAGATAATTGTAAATACATAATTGGGATATTATTTGACATTATGGGGACCTTCGACAATTTGTGGTGGCCTTCCTTGCTAAGGGAATTAAAGAAAATCGAGTTGCATAGCAAATTGTGGAAAGTTGTAAAAAACTACTTTGAAAATAGACTAATAGAAGTAGAGACGGCGGATGGTGTCGTAGTTAAGATGCCAACAAAAGGTTGCCCGCCCGCAAGGCTCGGTACTAGGCCCGGTTTTCTGGGACTTGACCTTCAGACCGTGCCTGGAAATGCTGCATGGAATGCGGCAGTTGGAAAGAGTGGTGGGATATGCCGACGACCTGGTGGTCGTGATTAAGGGTAACAGCCGACTGGACCTACAAAATAAAGCAAATGAAGTAAAAGACAAAATGACATCGTGGTGCAAAGAGAATAAGTTAACAATATCATCATAAAAAAACAAATATGAGTTATTTAAAGGAAATCATAATTTCAATAGAGGACAAACTATAAAAGTGAATGATAAAACGATAAAAAGGGAAAGACACTTAAAATACCTTGGCATAACCTTAGACGAAAAACTTAACTTTAGAGAACACACAACTATAATAAAAAATAAAGCAATAAAAGTTTTACATAAATTGGTAAACACCGCAACAAAATTCCTTAAAATTCCAATTAATGTAATATTAACGTACCACGATGTTATTATAAGATCGATTGTAGTTTACGCTGCTAGCGTCTGGGCCCACAGGATGGATGATATTAGACAAAGACAAATAACTGGCAGATCACTTAAACAACTACTGCTGCGGCTGTCTGGCGCATATAGAACAACACTGGTAGAGCTCTTCAGGTAGTGTCGGCTGTCCCGCCAATGCATCTTCAGATGAAGAAACTGGGTGCCATGTATTGACTCAAAAAAGGAAGCCAAGAACGAGTATCCAAAATATTGCACCAAGAAGCAGAGAATAAATCAAAAATCAATTCCATAATAGTCAATGTATGGCAGGAGTTATGGGAGGAGACGGAAAAGGGAAGGAGACTTTATGGATTCTTTCCAGATATTGAGGAGAGAATGGGCATGGAACGGGAGATTACCGTTGGCCTTATGCATTACTTGACTGGTCACGGCCTATACCGACAGAAACTATACCAAATGAAAATAGTAGAAGATAATATGTACCATTTATGCGGGGCCACGCCAGAACACATAGTACTAAGATGTATGGAAACAGGAAACTTAATTTGCAAAGAAGGAGAGCTCCTGGGGGAGACGCCCGTCACGGAGGTTCTGCAAACACCGGAACTGGTGATGGCCCTCAGGGAACTAACTCACAAAGTCTCAAACTACTACAAGAGGAAATTCTTTAACGGCGTGGACCCCCCCCCCCCCCCCCCGTATGAAAACAACAAGAATAATGCAGATTAAAAATGTGGGAACATTCGGTTAATAAACGGATGGCCATGTGCGCGCTCCCGCGTTACAGCTGCGTATAAATAGACCACAAAACAATACAGACACGAAATTATATATAAACCAGAAAAGAAGTGGTGAAATAGAGAATGAATTTTCCACTGGAACCCATTGGGAAAAATTCGGTGCCTTGAGGCGGAAGTCCGTCCCAAGAGACACAATGTGTGTGTGAGGTTAGTGTAAATGTGGTGGTGGAAGAATTTGGTAGTGTGGTATGAAGAGACGAGCGTATATATTTAGTGAAAAAACGCTAATTTTCTGGAAGCCAGAAATGAATGCGAACAAATCGAAAGCTAGCCACGGTGTAAGTGTGAGTGATTGAGTGTGAAGAATTGAAAATAGAATACAGCGAAATAAGAGACATAACTAAGCGAGTGCAAGAGTGAGACAGGAGGAACTAACATAGTGACGAGGAGGAAGTGGACACTAATCAAAAGGAAAGGAAGGCAACAAAAACTTTGTGGAACACACCACCCTATCCACGAGCACCAATCTTTGTTCCTTCCTACTCTGTTGCAGATTAGAAGAAGAGGCCAAAAGAAGAAGAAGCCAACCAAGTTTATGTTCGTCTTGTCTATGTGTTGTCCACATGTTAGTCAATGTATTGTTCTAATATTTGTAATATATGTTTATGTGTTATATGTTAATAAAGAAAATAATAGGTAGGGACCCCCCCCCCCCAAGCAAGTAAGTTCTATTATGGGAACTTAGACCAGGAGAACATTCTGGACGCCTGGTCCAAAGTCCGTCCCGCAACACCTGATGTCTCTGATAGAAGGAACATAGAAGCTTCTTGGAATGCCGGAACTCCGGCAATCCAGGAATCTCTAGGGACACGCCTGCCCCAAGGCGAGAAGAACAAATATGCTCGTGATGCACGCCCTTGGAAGTGCACAACTCGGCTTGTGTAAAGGATGCAAAGAGGCGGGGATGGTAAGGTGGGACCCTAAAATGAAAAAATGAAATCTCATTAAGTAATAAATTGGTAGACTTTCTAGCAGCTACAAAATATAGAGGAATGTTCACTTTAACTTCTGTTCGAAATTCGTTATCTTACCGTTATTCTTTTCGGATCTAGCGTAATTCAAACTCAAACTGCGGAAGCTTTAGGACTAATATCCGAGCTAGCCAAATGCCGACCCAAACCACGGCCCGGCCAACTACTAGTCGGGGAATGGTCGGCGCAATCCATAGTAGTGACGATTGGTCGTCGGGCCGTTTTCCAGGTCTCCGTTGGTGTCGTCGGGCCATCTTCCTGGTCGCCCACAGGTTCGGCATAGAGGCGTAACCCCGCACAAACCTCGCCCGCCAACATCGGCTTCTCGTCGGTATTTTTCAAAACCCGACGTCGGCCTGCCCGTCGGCTCGCTGGTCAGCCGACCTTCGCCGACCAAACGCTGACGTCGGGCCGACGTCTCTTGGCTTGCTGGAATGATTTCGGAAATATTTTTTGATATATTGAAAATGTATTTCTATACGCATATGTGTAACAGTCTTTTTATTTATTACGTACTTATACATTTAGTTTTGTCATTTATGACTCCGTTTCTTATGAATAGTTAACATGTAAATGTTTTAATGATTTTTGTTCGTGAATTGAAAAGTTAAATACATCCTATATACAGGGTGGTGCGCTTGTTTCAAAGTGAGCAAAATCAACTCCAGTTTCTATTTAAAATTGTGAAATTTCTTCCCCCCCTCTCCCGTAGAGGTTTTCTTGGGACGGCACTGCTTTCAGAAACATCATTATGTGATTATACCCTGGTACGGAGATTGAGAACAACCCTGTATATAGGATGTATTTAACTTTTCAATTTACGAACAAAAATCATTAAAACATTTACATGTTAACTATTCATAAGAAATGGAGTCATAAATGACAAAACTAAATGTATAAGTACGTAATAAATAAAAAGACTGTTACACATTTTAGTGGGGGGGGGCGACAGTACATCTAGGGACGGGCAGAAGAAACGGGAAAAGGGACATAAAGTTCAGGTGGTTCTGCTTCTACTCCAAAATTTCAAAATTTGAAAAGGTGGGTTTTTCTAGAAAATGGCGCCTAAATATGGCTCTTCGGCAGTTTTTCAATAATTCCACAGGGTCCAAAGTACTAACTTTAGATGAAAACTAAAATAATATCCTTATAGAACTCTGTAACATATATATTATATGCAAAAGACCGCATCTCAATATGACTCGAGTAAAAATAATAAAATAATTGGAAATTTCGGATTAAATTTGGCAACATTGCAATTAATTTCTTGAGAAAGTAGCCACTTATCAGTAATGATTTTTACACACGATGAACTAAAATATCTCACAAGTATTATGCTTTCTATTTCGTGCAAATCCGTAAATTACACTCTGAGAAATCGATTTTAAAAAAATAGATAATTCATTTTCATATTGATTCAAGTACAGTAGATGTATCTTGGCAACTATTTTGAGAGCATGGAACTCTTCACAGAAAATTTTTTTCAGCAAAACAAAAAAAACCGGATCTCTTTATTCTTCATATACTTAAAAAAACATCCGGGACCATGATATAGACCAGCCTGGATGAACTGAAGTAGAAGCAGCCATACAGAAACCATTTTATGCATAAAAAAATGCTTTAAATATAACATTTGCTAATATTAGTAATATCCGTTAAACATATTTTATATTTTGTAAATATGAGGTATATGACATGATTCAGGAAATAAGATTAGTATCAAAATTTAGTAAACATATTCCTATAAGTAATTGGAAAACGATCAAGTCATCAAAGCTGACAGATCTGAACTCTGGGAAAGCTGGCAATGTTGCATCCGTGTCTCCAGGGAGCGTAGTGGCATTTATGTGGTGAGGGAGAGCCAAGCTGCTTCTGAGAATAACCGAATGAACATGTCCTTTGTTTTTCATCCTGGCTTATTCAAATGTTTTGTATCGTCCGCCATTCTTCACACACATGAAAAATCTTTGGGATATTGCTGATTCACGTGTTTCTTAAAACACAGGAAATTTGATTTTTCTTTCAGTCATTCGACGTGTTTTATGAGAAAATTGTTTCACTTGCTGTTGCCATGGGCGGCGATTGCCGGTCAGAAGTGAGGGGGAAGGTTAGCCTTTGAATATTTGTATCAGTGTAAAATATGTATGAGCTAGTGGAGTTTTCAAAAGTGAGATTGCATAAGTAACGCGATATTCTTGTACACCATTTATAATAAATGGGGCCCGATAATTATTTAATTAACATTATTTTTAATTCATACGTGGGCGAACTGAAGGATTATGATCAGTTTTGGGCTGTCCTCACATTTTTTCTTTACATATTTGGCACATACACATTTTAGTGCATTTTCTCCCCGCATACATATTGTACGAGTTGTTTAACAAATTAATTTCGTGTATAATGATTTTAAGTAAGTATATTAATTTTAAAGTAATACTGAATGAATTTAATGATTTTCGTAATTTGTCGTTTTTTTCTACGTTTAAATCCCTTCAGCATACTTTTTTTTTAATTCTATGTAATTTTAATATGTACAAATCAATCCTCGCCGTTGCATTTTTAAAACTAATTGTTTATCGAGGTTCAAATTTGTGGTGATAACATCGCGTGTTGCAGAAAGAACTTTTTTACCTAACAATTGGCATTCCTTTCTATTAGAAAATAAAAAAATACAACGTGCTCTACACTGTAATGCCAGGAAGAGGTGTTCCCTTTGTTATTGAAAGGCCCCGGGTTCGATGCCGGTGTAAAATGGCTAATGTCCGGAGTAAAATGGATGAAATTGGGTTGTATCTGGAAACCTTTAAATAAATAAAACTATATAATATGCTTGTAAGTAACAGTAACAGTTCATTCTTTTAAAGTATATGCAGGCACTTTAAAGAATTATTTCTAATATATTCCCAAACTCCCAAATTTGATATAGGCGTTACTTTCGGCTTTTCTCACCTAAGAGCATATGAATATAAACAATTAATTGCACTGTCTTTTCCATAACACTAATTGCAGTTCGTTGTGTATTATTTTGTATAATTAGTAATTTTGAAATATATATATTTTTTGTCCATATTAAACACATATTTTAAGCATATATTTTTAAAAATTTGTGAGCAGATAATTACATAATTGTGATGAAAATTAAGCACATGAGTAACCGGGCCATAATTTAACAAACTATATTTTGATTTTTATCATGTGTTATTGTCAAACAACATTAATACCTACAATAATACATTTCATACATAGGTCTATAGAAAACACGATTCTGTTAGACGAAATTAATGTTGTGCATGGCCAGCTGTTCATAATTATACATTTAACAAGAAACGGGGGTACACAAAAATATTAATCATATTTATAAATAAATATTTTTTAAAATAGACAAGATCATGTTAATATACTGTAGAATCTCATTGAAGGCAATACTAAACAATTTACTTCCTTACACAAATAACCTCTATATAGTAACGTGTTGAAAATGCAGCGATACGCCAGTCACTGCAGCGACCGAAAATCGAATCTGGGCCCCCTGCTGCATGCCAGGTGACCGATATCCTATCAAATATCTTCCCTACGACCGACTTCTCTACATATTTGATATTCCTCTTACCTCAGCTGAACCATTCAATCATTGCTGATATACAATGTCAAGCCACTCACCTCTATGTGAAGATTTTAATTGAGGAATACTTCTGGAATTCCAGGTCAAAGGAATATCCAATATGTAAGAGAAATCGGTTGTTGCGGCGACAGTTCAATGGTAGATCACCGCTGGCATGCAACTTGCAACTGGAGGATCCGGCTTCGATTCCCGCGGTAGCTCCATTGACCTACTTTCTTTCTGCACTTTTATTAATCAATAGTTTGTTTTACAAAATTTGTATTGAAACAGAATGTGAATGTTCATCTTATAGTATGCTTAACACACCAGACACAGCATGATTTTTTCCTCAGTCACACAGGCAAATCCTTGGAATGGTTCCTTTCAATTATGTCCTGGCTGACTCCTCGTTACATCCCTTTCCCTACCCTATCCTGGACTAAACCAAAGATTCATAAAGGCCATAAATAACAATTCACCATCAACAAATGGCCAGCGGCAAATGTTAGTTTTCTCACGAACTTTACTTTGCGACAGTTCTCAACTTGTAGAATTATGCAATTACTGGAACTGAACAAGCGTGAAAACTAATTTTGAACATCTCATAGTAACCGATAAAAAAAATGACATGAACTCTTAATAACTAATTTTTTTGCTAGTATGGCCAATGGGTGGCAAATTACTCGAGAATCAGGGAGCAATTCCCCCTTTTCGTTTTACGCTTTTCAATGCGAATTTCTGTATCCTATTTTCACTAGTCGAATGGTCGGAAAAGTGGAGGGCAATTTCCACCCACCCCCGCTCCTCATAATCACCACCCATGGCTGTTGCTATGCTTCCATAGCTTTTGATATTCGTATTGAAAGCTGATAATCTCCTTTAAATACACATTAAGTCATTTGTTGAATATCTTTCTATATCTAGGCTACGGAAAATGTTATACGTGGTTTCCTTCAAACAATATTACAGATTCCAATGTGCGTCACAGTTAACAGCGACTTCTCAACACCACTTATAATAAACACACCGGTAATTAAAAAAGTGCAAGTTTACAAAAAAAATCTTCAATAAACTCATTAAAATACATAAGTTTATTTATATGTACATGAAAGTTTCCCAGAGCTGATAAAGATAGAGTGTTTCATAATTTAAATTGGTTAATTTTATAAGAATGTGGCAAATAAAAGTAACCTCCCAGACATGAACGCAGAACATATACAGTTGCAGACAGTACATGTTGACGTCAGAAAATGAAAAATATTACAGGCAGAATGAAGAATATTGTTTTAGCAATGGGTAAATAAGTAAAATAATGTCGGCAGAGTGGAGTTTAGCAAACAACATTTGAGGACATTGCCGGAAGACGGACACGTAGGCCTATGTGCCCTTTTTCCGGCAATCGCTTTAAACGATGCGCCATGTTCTTTTATACATGTCCTGTAAATTTCAAGTTAATTTCTTTATTCGTTATCTTGCTAGAAAGAAATATGTAGAAACGTTTCCGCGAGTGACAACTGTCGTCTTGCTTTTGGACCCGATGGCGGACAAAACCTCAACTCGAAATGATCAAGTTTTGTTCATGGTTCAGCAATGTGGTTTTATGTAGAACTTATTCATATTCTGCCTCTCAGAGGCCAATCATTTACACAGTGCGACGGAAAGATTGGTCTAGTCAGATCACACATAAAAATAAGTGAATTAGCCCGTCACCGAAAAAAATATATTTTTTTCGATTCAAAAGTGAATGGTAGAAATTAGGGCTATAGCTAGAACGTTGTTTAAAATGTTTTGGGGCGGCCACTTTTAATCCAAGATGGCGACTTTTTCAAAATGCTGCAATATTTTTCCTAAACTACTCTTGATAATACACCTTTATGCCAAATTTCGTATTTCTAGTGCAAACTGCGATGAAAATGTTTTCTGGCGGCTATTTTGAATCCAAGGTGGTGAATTTTCAAACTGTTGTAATATTTTCCTAAACTACTCTTGACAATACGCCTCTATGCCAAATTTCGTATCTCTAACTCAAACGGGGTTGAATATTAATTTTTGGAGCCCGCCATTTTGGATCCAAGATGGCATCTTTGGAGACATTTTGTAATATTTTCGTAACTTAATGGTGATGATGTACCGTCATACCAAATTTCATTTATCTAGCTCCAGCCGTCTAGGCTGTGGAACCATGAAATCGCCGGAAAAAGGGTACGTAACATGCATACACAACTTTCACTATATTTTCACACAAACTTTGAATTCTATGAGGTTAGTTAACAGTTTTCAAATTTGGTTCTATGAGCTTTATACTGGTGTCAACGACATAAAAATTCTTTCACAATCTTTTTGGTAATATTCAACCTAAATATTTACCAGCTGTTTACCAAAAATGCGTTTTTGCGCTATGTGCCCTTTTCCCGGCAATGTCCTCATTTCAAGAAACAAGGACATAAGAAATGTAGGGTTACTTCAAATGTACAGTAGTGTGAAAGCGCGTATGTTTTTTCCACACTGGTTGTAGTTCAGAATTCCTTTTTCAGTGGCGGCCGGTGGTTGTCTCCATTGGGTGTTGCACTTAGGCCCGCCGCCAGCCACAAAGAGTAGGGGCTCAAGAAAAATTAGGGAAGGGTTTGGGCTTACGAAACATACATAAAGTTAAATACCAGGTATATGTATTGGAGCAAGGAAAATTTACAAGGGCTCAGCCCACCCCCTGGCTGTGAGCCTGAACTTTCACTATGTAAGAGAGGATTGGGTAGCTAATCAGTCACAATCAATCAACGTATAGTGTAATTATGTAACATAGACACAAAAGAAGAAGTGACCAGATTTTCAAATAAAGGGACTTTAAATCAATTAGTTACGATTTTGAGAAAACTTAGAAAAATATCTTAGCTATAATATTGAGAATAGAATATGATAGTTTGTCACAATTTTTCGTGACTAGAAATTTGTATTACTGTTATTGGTATTGTTAATATCAATTTTAGACACTTTGAAGATTCACTAAACGTTTCCTCCACGCTATTTTGAAAGATAAAGTCGAACAAGCCCACTACTTCTGACATTGATCGAAATTCTTCTGCCAAGTGGATTGAAGACAGTTTGTAAAGACAGAGATTTTCTTTGTCAAGAAATGTATAAATTGAATATAACTTCTTCACAGTTTGTTTTGGAAAATTCCAAAATTCGGAAATTTCTCTCGAGTATACAGCGTGGTTTCCATAACGTGTCATGTGAATATAAGGATTTTGCTTCGCAAGTAATCACATCGCATGCCGTGCGTAAACCGTGCGGCGGCCGCACGTCTCCCGTTCCGCAGGTGTGAACCAGGACTAAGGAATCACTCCAATATCCAAAGTGTCGCGCGCGAGATTCAGCATTCTGTGGGAACTTCGCTGTTGAAAGCATGAAGGAATATATACACGCTCGCACACTCATACACGCTCTCTCTCTCTCTCTCTCTCCCTCCCCTCTCTCCCTCTCTCTCTCTGTTTCTTTCTTTCCCTCATTCTCTCTCTCTCTCTCACACACACACAGAGAGCGAGAAACTGCGAGTAAATGAAGGGAACTAGCAGACGACCTTTCTGCAGCGTGGGAGAAGGTCTTGTCGCTTGCTCGCCACAAATGCCACCTTGTGGAAGCAATGGAAAGCTGGGAGGAAAGAAATGAGCAGAAGCGTTCTGCTTGCATTTGCAGTGCAAACGTCTCAAGTCCTGTACTAATTGTATTAGAAATGTCAGTCCAACATCTAGTGGAGGGGAAGGCTATAGGCGTTAAAGCGTGTGCGCGTGAATTACAATATCATGATTAAACTCTGAATTTGTGAAGTATTGTTTTTCTCTTCCTAAAGAAAACTATGACGAATATTGGTTGGAAGATGCAAAATAGAGTATGTGAGTGTTAAGAGCAAAATTACGAACATATTGATATGAATTTCACTTCGACATGAAGACATATTGACATGAAGTTCACATTTCTTGTACTTCTTTAACACAGAACAAAAGTGAAATGTGTGGTGCAGTGGTTCCGTCTTGAACCGCGACACCAAAAACCGAGACGGCACAAAACCGCGAACACCAACAACACCGACGACAAAAACCGCGGCAACAAAAACCGCAACGCCAAAAGAGCGATACAAAAAACCGCGACGACAAAAACCGCAACGCAAAAACAGTGATACCAAAAGCTGCGACGACCCAAAACAGCGGAACAAAAAAACAGGTGGACAAAAGCCGCGACGGCACAAAAGAGCGACACCAAAAACGTGACCGTGACCGTATATCGTGACACAAAGAATGAGTCAAGGACGGGAAGAAACCGGTACGTCAGAAACAGTGACTGATCAGAATCGTCTCAATCACCAATTCCAGAAACTGATTCAGTTTAACATTGGAACTGTCAAATTGAAATTTCAATTTGTTTTTAGGTAAACTGGTATGTATGGCCTATGCGGCGGGAAAGGATGGGGAAAGGCAGGAACCAGGGCCATTTCAGTATAGGTACCACCCCGACATTCGCCTGGCGGGACTGAGGAAGACTCTGGAAAACTCCAGTCATTGTGTCTGGACCAGGAATTGAATACAGACCTCCCGAATGCAACTTAATATTCTACCAACAGAGCCACAGGCCTTCGGTAGTGTGAAATTGAAATTACAAGTGTAATGATTGCGAATAGCAATATATCTAAAACATATGGCGTTATATTAATTAAAGAAATATCTAAATACATTTAAATGAAGAAAACAAAACGAGACATTGCCCTTACGAGTATTTTTATAATGTTCTGTATACAGTGTATAGCCTACTGTCGTGAAATCATTCTAACTACAATGATATGCTAAAGTTTTACGTTTTAACACTTCAGTATTTTAAAGTTTATTCATACTAGTTCAAATAGTCTTGACTTACCACCTTTTGCTTTCTCCTTAACTTAATGCTCCCTTTTACGCCTAATCTTGCTCTGAGTTCAAAGCATTGGAGAGAATATCTTGCCTCTAAGTCACGTAATCACAGAGCTCAGAGCAGTTCACTTCTACTCAGCAAGTTTACTAAGAATTTATTTGGATAAAATATTCCACTTGACATAACTATCTAAAAACCGGGCGTTCGGAACGTACATTTGGGGGCAATTAACTCCTGCACCAAAAACCGGGACCCGCGAAAACCTGAATGTCTGGCAACCTGATAACCTATAAAAGGGATATACCGTAATTTGTAAAGTTGGAGAAGGAACAGTATGTACTATTGAATGAATACTTGTACAAATAGAGCATGTGAGAATTTTCATCGCTGACTCGATCCTTAGAAGCCAAAAGTTGCTCGATTAGGACCTTAATAATAAGTCATTTTCTACAAATAGAATATTTTTCTTAATTTTCACTGGCCCAAATTAACACTTTATTTATTTAATATTCCTAAATCAAAATCTATAATCAGGTGTCGCGTAGTTTAGACGTTATGAACAGAATAATAAACTAAACACATTTGAATTTGCAAGTACAACTTTTCGCCCATTGCATATACTTATGTACGGGAATTTTATGTGGAAATATTATAAACAATTAATCTTGAAACAACGTGATGTAACATTGTAGTAAACCTAATATTTTCAGCTAACGAATTAACGATGTTAATTTTTTAAACTTTGAAGGTAAATAGATAATCACATTTTTTCAAGAACAATTTAAGGGTCGTGTGAGATTATTCACACTGCTGGCTCAGTCTTTAGAAGACAGAGATGCTCGATTAGGACCTAAATATTGCCACTTACTTATTTTACTTTTAAGTGATAATAGCCGGAAATATAAGTGTTCTAATTTGTACGCCGCGTAACACTCAAAATTTCGCTTCGGGATATTAAACAGAGATTGAAGATAATATAATTTTTAACGAAACATCCCTAGGTTTATTCATCCAGAAATTATTTCAGAAAGCTCTGTTCTTAAGTCTATAGCGAAAGACTTTGATATTTAAAGAAATTATTCTGCAAGACAGCAAAATATTTGGATTCATAGTTAAGTAATTTTCAAGTTATCCAACCAACGAGTTGAAATTCTAATAACACATTATGTGGATATAACATTAACTAGATGAAGATACTAAGATACTGTGAAAAGAGGGAAAGATTGTTGTTAATACAGTTCTGAAGACCATTTGCATGTTTTAAGAAATTTAAATAAATGAATATCGTCAAATACTTTTTTAAAATGATTCTTCTAAGAAGGTTTTCAATTTTAGAACTCTGTGTGTGAGCGGGATTGCACAACGCTGATTTCATATGCAGCGTTACCATATTCAGAGTTTCAATTATTGGTTAGACTGTTTCGGGTGTCGCACTTTTGTGTGTCACTGTTCTCGACATCACGGTTTCTGATGTTACGGGTTTTGGCATCGCGGGTATAGGGTATCGTGGTTTTTGGCGTCGTGGGTTTATGCCGTCTCGGTTTTTGGTCGTCGCTGTTATTGGCGTCGCGCTTTTTGACAAGTTTACATTACATTTTGACTCACAGAAGCCTCAGCTTGTGTGTGAGCCTTATTCTCGAATTATCATTAGTTTGTTGTGGTCTGGTTACCAATAACAAATCATTTACATAATATTGCTTCTACATCGTTGTCATTTAGTCTTTCTAACCAACACAAAACAAGTTTTTTAAACCGATTTGTTTGTTTTTCTTTTCTAATATATATAGGAGTTTTCTTGTAAATATTTGGTACAAGATAGTAAGTTTGGTAGTGTGTTGTCGCTGTTTTTGGTTTCGCGGTTTCTGGTGTCGCTGTTTTCGTCTTGGAAGTTTTTGTTGTCGCGGTTTTTGTCGTCGCTGTTTGTGCGGTCGCGGTTTTTGTCGTCGCTGTTTTTGGTGTGGAGGTTTTGTGCCGTTGCGGTTTTTGTCGTCGCTGTTTTTGGTGTCGAAATTTTGTGCCGTCACGGTTTTTGTTGTCGCGGTTTTTGGTGTCGCTGTTTTGTGCGTCGCGCTTCTGTCATCGCTGTTTTGTCGTAAATATATAATGTAAATATTATAATGCTGACAGTATAGTACATGGAGACGTTTCAACGAGCGCAAGTATCCTGACGAGGAGCTACTTTTTGTTATCATTCTTCCTCTCTCTCTTTCTTTCTTTCATTGTTTTCTCTTTCGGATTTTTTTTTTCTTTTACCCTTTTCTCATTCTCACTCTTTTTCTGTGTGTGTTTGTGTGTTTTCTATCTCCAACGATTTTAAACACATTTATTTGAGTAAGTGTTTTGATTATTATAACTTTGTATTTGTTTAGGTAAAATTAACATCGATATATTTGGAATATATCAAATTAGGAAAATCAGTAGATATTATTCTGGAAAATTTTCATTCTAGTTTACAGATTCAAAGTGTTATATTTTATATACTGTACATAACTTCACTCACATCCTGCAAACAACAACAAAATTAATATCGTGTTTTCTCCATGTTTGGAATGTGGAACGTATGCGTATAGTAGTGTTCATACCCAACATGACAGTTTAAATATATTCTGTTTTCTCACTATTGGGTTCTGATACGGTTTAAACATAAAACTCTTGCTGAATACTGTTCAAAATGGAGTTAACGACCTGTTAATTTTCAATTGTTCACTTTTATAATCATTTAACATTACGTCAAACTAATTGTAAAAACACATAAGTAAAAAAATCAATTTTAATATTTGTGCACTGAAATATAGGCAACATTAAGCTGCTCCTCCAATTGTAATTTGAATGCCAGGAACAATTTCTTGCCCCACAAGAGATCATAATTTCAAATCGTATATTCCATATCCTCAATGGAAAACTTATGTTGTTTATTTCGCTCTCCTGTAAGTTTGGAGAAACGGACTTACGTGGTTTTTCAATTAGGGTGACGATTAATAAGCTGGAAAGGTAGATTTGGTTAAGGTTAACTCTGAACTACTATGCTCAATGACGCTCCTCGCCCCAGATTTTAGCAAAGAGACTTGCGCTGACGAGGAATGCCAGCGCAGGTTCCTATACTCTGTCTCAAAACCTTAACGTTGCAGTGGAACTTGTGAAATTTTAATCTGACGTCCAGTCGATCACATTTGAATGGAAATTTGAAAGCGAACTAGCGAGTTTCGAAATCATAATTGAACTGTTCGCACAAAATAGTGTAAGAGTTGCTGTTATCTCACTGTCCGATTTTCACGAATATATGAATTTTAATTTAGCCCCTTTATTCCTTTTGTTACGTTTTCCTTCGTCAAATTCCTACTCTTTCTTTATCTTTGTCTCTCTCTCTTTCTCTATGATTTTTGCTTTTCTACCACTTGTAATACTGATATCCATCACCCTGTTTCTGTTTTAATTTCTCCATACATCCCCTTTTAGCATGCTGTTTCATAAGATTTTCTCCCATTCGTTCCATGATAATTTATGCATATTTAGAATAAATATGTGAAAACGTTATTTGCTTATATTTGTTGCATGGAAGAAACGGAGGAAAGGGGAGAAAGTTTATTAGACATGATTTTACCAGAAGATGTAATTTGGGTTACCTTTCTTTACAAAGTGTACATACGTAAAGAAGAAAATATCAAGGAAAAGTAATAATTTAAAAGTACAATTGGACTATTCTTTTTAAATTTCCATTTTTTTATAATCGCTCTTAAGGAACAAATTAAACGACGCTCCTTGGATCCACAGCCTGCCAGGCAGCTTTCGTTCAAATAAGGTGTCATGTATTCAGTGCAATAACTCGCCATCGCCGTTTTATCTGTATCGAGTCCGGAGTCTGCTACTTTGTAATTCAAGATTTTGTCAATTGACATCACGATGCTAGATCAACATAGTAATAGGGAATCCCCACAAAGGATCCAAGCCGGAACCTCTTTCACCATTTGACTAAGCAAGCACTTAATAGAATAAAGTTTTCACAAAGATTTCGACGGATTATTTTATCAATCATACAAGTACTGGTCAGGCTATGTTATCCACAATATGTCAATGTTTATCTATAAAAATAATTGGTAAACTGGTCAGGACAGCAAGCTGGAAGAGTGACAAGAAGAGTATGGTTGAAAATAGCATTGCTCTTTCCTCCTCGCAGTTAAAGAAAGTAACGAATAGTACACATAATACATTGTAATCTATCTGGTATATTGTACTTCTTTGCTTATGCTTTCATGAGCTGAATTCAATGAAGTCAGATGATTGTTCCCAATACCTAACGCTTATTTGATTTCAATGTGAGCTAAGGTTATACTCATGCGCAAGTTGTAATGCACATGCTAATAAAGTAGATCTAATTAAAATAGTTACAATCTACAGTTGCTAATGAATGTTATGTCATCGTAAGGAGGAAAGAAAATCTTATGCAGGTGGCCAATATTGAATACCTTATAAGTAGTGAAAGGATTGCAACTGAACAAAACCGTGCTTAACAGGATCTTCTACTTCTGTCGCAGCTAGAAAGTTTACTATTGGTGCTTATGGACAGAAAATTGCTACCGAATAGCTTCATTTTCTAAGGAATTGTATATCTTTAATCGGAAAGAAAATTTTTAGAACATTCTTCAGAAGTTTATGAACAGGCTGAAATACTTAGAACGTACATTTGTCTCCTAGTTTTTCAGAAATAAATTATTAAAAAATAAATAAAATTATTTTGTTTTCTACAAATTACAACTTGTCTAACTTTCCAACCACTTACTCTAGAAAGACCAACTTCTTTTGGTTTTATTTCTTGTGAAGAAACGATACTAATAATTTTAGTTAAAATCATATCTGATTCACCAATAAAAAAAAAATTATTTTTACATTGCTATTCCAGTCCACCTGTCAAAGGTTTGACGAAGGTAAGCCAGCCGCGCCCCGCCCCTGTCTTCGCTTTTAGTCCTAGGGGGAGAAAGAAGGGAGGACTACACAAATCCCCCCTTTCAGCTTCTACAGCAGGTGCCGACGCGAATGTAAACATGCTGTTTTAGAAAACAGCACATACCTGATAAATTTTATGTAGTGAAGGTGAGATACGAGAATTTTGTAACAGTTTACCAACATCATATTCTGAATACGATGAAATTTGGAACAGTTGCAAGGTCTATTGTGTGCTTTCCTGAGAAAAAAAACATCTAATTTAGTTTAAAGTTATATGAAAACTCTCTTTATCTGATTTATATAAAAAACATATCCTAACGTTACTTTTACTGTCACTAACGAACTGTCTGTGTTTATCAATATTCATGTGATTAATATAACCTGCAGCCGCAACAGATGTATCTATAGGGAAGTTCTGCCTTTCTACTCTTGGAAAAACTGTGAGTAGAGGAGGTATGTAAACAGAAGTACTATTGCATGTCACAAGGCCTGAAACCCTGGAATAACTCAAACTTATAACTTTGACCCTAAAACTGGTAGGTCCTTTCAAGTCGCTTTGTATTTTCCATTTGTGCCCCTCCTAGATCTTAGTAACTACAAGCCTGACAGAGATGATTTATACACCGTTGGATTCGTCATGGTCTGCAATGGTGAGAAAACTATGAATGTGATTAGAACTGGCAGACCCTTTCGAATCGCTTAGTATTCTCCATTTGTGACCCTACTAGATCTCAGTAGCCACAAGTTCGACAGAGATAAACCATACACTGTTGAATTAGTCATGGACACCGGTGGGAAAATCTATGACTTTGACTGAAACTGGCAGGCCCCTATATTCGCTTCTTAATTTATTTACTGAAATGTCCACCATGTTACAAGTTGGCAATAGTGACATTTCCAATGGCGTTAAATCTGAAATATGAGAACAAAAATGAAAATGATCTTATTTACAAAGGAAACAAAACGACTGGCCCAGAAAGTCATGGCCTGACTGTAAGACATAGTATTTTTGAATTATGGTTTCTTGCGTACTCGGGACGAACTCTTTACCTTCCTATATCGTTCGCATCTCATGACTATAGTTGTCAGAACATTTACGACAGAAATACAAGTGCATTCAAGTATCATTTGACTCATTTTTTTAAACTATAAGATTTTGTCTGTTGTGATATTTGTCGCTTGGACCAGTAGTTGTCACGTGTCTATTTGACTCATTCCTACATAGACTTACTTCTAACCAAGAGATCCAGAATTCGATCTACGGCAGAGACACAAATGCTTTGGAAGAGCCTTAATATTATATGGCCAGTCCGGTGGAAGGCAACGATTCAATCCGACACATCATCAATTCATCATCGATTTACCTTTACATTGCATCATCATTTGGAAACATAATGACGCTTGTTAGAAAAAAAAACGTTATTCTGTATAGCTATTTTCCATAGCAACAATGAATATTAGAATCTTCCACAATCGTAGAACATATGTATAATTTGATGTGTGAGAGTGTTAGTGTCTATGTACATGTGAGAGATTACTCTCTCTGTGTAAAATATTTGCTTCAACTTTAACTCACTGACGTTCTGATAAGAACCCAGATGTTTTCCAGGAAAACAGTTCATATAATTAGTTGTTACTTTGAACTGTATTGGCAACAGTTCAAGTACATACAGCGAGAAAAAATCCTATATCAATTTCTGATAAGTCTGAATGTAACGAGATAATAATTTTTATGGCACAGATTTTTTATCGTTTTACTTCAAGAAAAGAAAGACCTTCTTTTTTTAGTTCATTAGTCATTTTAAAAGAATTAACATACATAATCTTCATTCTTCTGTGGTTATCAATTCTAGGATTATTAGAGTGATAAAAATCATGTTCGAAGTGATAAAGAAAACATGCGATGTTTTCCTAATTTCAGGTAGGCATATTAGCGATAAAATGTACGAAAATAGTATCATTTCGAGAGCATATAACATTGACCAACATGATAACAGCTCCACCAATTACTTAGCTGTTTACCAACACAAACTCTTCCTTTTCTGCGAGATATAAGATACTTTTGTGTAATAAATTCCATTTTTTTAAGTTCGAACCTAAGCCCCTTGTCCACTGCCGCGAATCAAAGCAAGAAAAAATCGCACACAATCCAGCGATCAGTAGAACATATGCATTTATACGTATGCAGCCTTATTTAGAAACTGATGTTTTCAGTGACTGGTGTTGTCTAACGAGTGACTAATTAATTAGCATTGTAAGTCACTTGTTAGAACAGCACTAGTTACGCTAAAAATGTTTCTGAATATGGCTGTGAATGTTTACCTAGGCACTGTACAAACATACTAATTTTCATCAAAATCGGGCTCTGTCACCTAGCAAGTGTTCTTTGTGAGTCGTGTCTTTTTTATACAAATTTGTTTGTGTAATTGATCGCTTGATCCTACGCGATTCATTTGTTGATTTCAGTCGCAGCAGTGCACGAACGACTTATGACATCATTCTTCACTTTGTAAAATAATCACGTAATCGTTAAAGTCTTACTGACATATTAAACGAAGCGAGGTCGGATCTGAACATTCCGAGAAGCTTCTGAGAACTCTGAGAACAAGCTAACCTAATATGGTATGTCACACGACCCCCTTCCTATTTAAAATTCTCGAGCTGAATCCAAGATGGCAGCTTTCAAGATGGCGACCGTGATTCTCATATTACCAGATTAAGTCCTTCACCAATTGTCATTACCCAAAGGTTGGATCATATTCCCGTAGCGGTTTTATCATGACAAGTGTCTTCATACGTATTCCTTACAATGGACGAATAGGCACAAGTCGATATTTAAAAAAAATCCTGTTCAAAATTTTCAAAAAGGTTGGGTGTATGAATGTCATTTTCGTGCATTGCAGGTTAAAACCTAGTGAGAAAATATTTCATGTAAATATCGGCTCAACAATTGGAAATGTTCCCTCGTTAGTTCAAAATATACACTGGTCAAAAAATAGGGCAGCATGGCAGAAACAGACAAAAGGACAGCAAAAAGTAGTGGAATAGTGCTGCAGGTGTAAGCTAGTCGCTCTCCTGCAACAGGCAAAGCAAAAGCACAGCAGCCCCTCGCGGTAAAATGGTTGAAGTAGAGCCTCAGAGGCTGTTGACAAACGTGTGGCAGGAAAGGATACAAGATAGGTAAAGGTACAAGATCGTATAGGACCTTACAAATGGATATGTACGCAATAGCAACTTATCACTAGTAAGCTGTATGGTCTCCGTAAATTGCTAACACCTCTACACCCCTATTGGGCATGGAATTTATGAGGTTGTCGATCCGAGTTTGGGTTATCCTGGGCCACTCCCTCAGGAGGGCAATTTTCAGCTGTTTAGGAGTTGTTCATATGCCGGAATAGCTGCAATACCTCTTCCCATGGCATCTTTAGAGTTGATGTCTGGCGAGCTCGTGTCCTGAAACATTGCATCCACTGGCTGAGCTCGGTGAGGACGGATATTATCGCATGAAAATAAAAGGACCAATTGCTGCTGCCACAGGGACAACATGATGCCTGAGGATCTCATCCCCATAGCGCGCTGCTGTCATGCTACTATGCCGATTGACTTGCAGGTGACAATGGCGGTGCACACCATACACCGACCGCCACCATATTGAAAATTTTCCTTGGCAAGAACAGGTTAATTATTGGTTTCACGTTCTCGCCAGATCAATTCCTTGAGACTGAAGCGCGACTCATCGGAGAACCGCACCGAACTGCACTCGGCAAGCCTCCATCACAATGTGCCTCACCCCAGTTTCTACGTGCTCTAAGATGTTGCCTCAATGGGACACACTCTAACGGTCTCTGTGCTTAGATACCACCTTCACGTAGGGGTTGCGTCTAGTATGGGTGCACATTCTGCGTCCTGTTGCTGTGAGCAGTACACATTGTATATTTGTCGCCGTTTGGTCCATATTCCAACGTGCCGCTAGCACTAGGTATTGGCAATTGCGTATAATCATAATTCGTGGATGGCCTATCCTGGCCTTCACAGACCATTTCCAGTTTGTTGAAACCGTCTCCTCAGGTGCAAAATGATACTAGGCGACATTCCAATTGCTTCTACAATGATTCGCTGTGGTTTCCCAGCTTCACGGCATAGATTCCGATAAATCATGCTGTTGTGTCATTCTCCCTATTCAACCACTTCCCCACACTGGCACATAAGAACTTTCCGTCTATAATTTCGAGCATATTACTGGGCTTATTCGACGCTGTGTTTTAGCACATTTTCACATTTTGTGACGCATGCCACCTTACGTCCTCCCTGGCTCTTGCGTACTCATGATACAGCGTAGATCTGCTGTGTGTTGCGGAAAAGCTACAAGCTTCCATTTGCAGCACTGTTTCGCTAGTTTTCTTTGCCCTTTTTCTTGTTTATGTCTTGCTCCCCTAATTTTTTGACCAGTGTATTTCGGAAACACTTTGTGTCTGTACCTTCATGGATTTATGCTGGTACTCTCGTGACTAGATTTTAATTTCAGTATATCGGAGCTGCATTCCAGTGCGTTCCGGCTCAACTTCAGCACTGAGCAGGAATGAATAAATTGTTAATGTGAGGATCGAGTCTAATAGCTCACAAAATGTTTGGCTACACAGCCGTTTATTCTCTTGTCCTTGAGTATTGGCTATGCAGAAATAAAACATTATGATGATTTCTTACAAGGGAAGTAACAATGAGCTCATATCGAAACCTACCGTAAAATTTCACACAAAGGAAGAAAGTCCCAGAGAAAGACCATACACAAAAAAATCAGCTGCTCTTTTGAACTGGAAATACTCGAAATGGCATGTTGAAATGTCGCTCATCACTGTCGGCAAGTGCACAATAATAAGTGTATTACCCCTTGAAAACTGCATGTTAATGCGAAAAAGTGAATAACAACAACGTGGGTACATACTAGACCTAGGGGAAAGTTGTAAGGTAGGGTGGACCTTGACGGCGGCCATCTTGAAATCCACCATCTTGAATTCTAGTCAAGTTTTTTAAATAGGAATAGGGTTATGTGATACATGATTTTGGACTAGAATTTAATCAGGAAAACAATGGTGACGTTAGTTTTAATATACGCGCAGGTGTTAAAATGTTACAGGCATATTAATTGTTTATGTTTCCGTTGTGCACAAGCCCCTTACAATACAACGGCTTCTAAACTGCGTGCTAATGATAATAAGTAAATAACAACATGGTGGATATATATGAAGTCGAGAGGAAAGTCCATGATAAGGGGAACGTGACGGTGGCCATCTTGAAATCCGCCATATTGAATCAGACACAAATTTTGTAACTAGAAAGCATAGCGTGCGACACCTCATTTTAATAGCAAATGTTCTCACCGATCCAATGGTATGCCTATTTTCAGTATTTCCAGTTCAAAAGAGCAGATGATTTTTTGTGTATGGTCTTTCTGTGGAACTTCCTTCCTCTGCGTGAAATTTTAAGGTAGGTTTCGATATGAGCTCATTGTTACTTCCCTTGTTAGTAGAAGGAGAAAGACAGTACATAACAAAAGAAATCATAAGTACAAAGTTGCATCACGAAACGAAATACTATGAAAATTGCAATGAAAAGAATCTACTACTTTTGTGAAGAAAATGGGTAGAACCCAAGATACCAAGGCAGACATGGTTATTTTTATTTTTAAGAAATAAGTTTGAAAAAAATCCGATTAATTATCAAATGTATAGGCCTTTGTAAGACGATAAAACTACTTCTACTATTGTCATCGTTATTACATTCATACATACGCATAAGTCATCAAAATAATGTAATCATGATTGTTATAAGGGGTTAATTTTATTCGTATAGGTTATATTAAGAAAAACGTACACAAGATACACGTGTGTCATTGGATAAAAGGTTGTTTTCAACCAGATACAATTTCTGCAAATAACGATTGATAAGATTCATACAGTCAATAAAAATATATTTAGTAATTACCTTTTTTCTCATTAATTTTTTTAAGAGGATTTCGTTAAATAAATGCCCAAGTGGCAAATCTAAATCAAGGAAACTAATGTTGAAATATTGAATGCGCTAATTCATTTATTCATTAATTTAGTCTTTCAATATGACTTGCCTCTTGTTACCTCGAACGTCCATATGACTTTCACGTCCATATGCAGGCCATATCTGAGCGCGGTAGCAGCAAATACTTGAATGAAGACCGCAGGAGGAAAGATCGCGCTATTGTTGTTGACGAAGGTAAAGCCATCTAAAGCTTAAGACAGTGGAAATTGTTCACATTCTTCCCTAATTTGCGATTAGGTTATGAATGTTATTCAAAAACAATTCTTGACTGAAATTAAAGGATCACATTTTACTTATAAAAGAAACACACTAATACACTAATAAACGTTTTCCATACTTAAACTATAAAGAAAGATTTTCCTATTGTTTAAACTGTGTCATCTTTTTCCTTGCTCCAAGTAGAGTTTTGGATGACAGTCCAGAGATGGCACTACAAGCTGTCATTTTTTTATTTCTTTCTGTCTTTCTCTCTGACGCTTCTCTGAGACAGAGTAAGAAATCTTTTTGCATATTTGTCCCTTATTTCAAGTCCGCTGTTGCCACATCTGTTTTGCCTCAAGGAATTCATAAGTTACTTGTTTTCAGAGTTTCTGGGAGAAGGGGGGAATTTTATCAGAGGATAGTACAAACAGGTTTGGCAATTGACTGGGGGATTAGCTACTGTTGTTTAGTATTTCTCCAAAATCTCTGGTAAAATTGTCTTGTGCTGTAACACCCATAAATACTGTACAGAATTTCGAAACGGCAAATGTCTCATTCATGGTCCAGAGCAGGCCCGTTCTGGACCCCTTCTGTCCGTTCTATTTCGCTTACAAGTTTGGAGGGGTCGGTCAATTGCTTATGCCTGCTTACAAGGAGGCAGTAATGAATTCAGGCATACTTTCGGTGGGGGCAGTGTACCCCCGAAATTCTTCAAGTAGTCCTTCGAAGCGTTTAATTAAAAAAATGTATATAAACCTGTGGAATAAAATTCTTGAACGAATTTCTTATTTTCATATTGTTCTTTCCGGCAGGGAACACGATTTTAAGCTTGGTTAATTTTTCCCCTCTTGAGCAAATGGACACAAATGAAATACATAAACATTTAATATTATTTATCTCCTGTTTCCGCGCCCTCACATAATTCCGTAAATATCATCTATAAATATATATAACTCACATGGTTACGGTGCGCTAGCCGCTGTTATCGAAGTATGAGCTGGGGTAGGGATTTACACCACCTTAATCAGCTGTCGTGTAGTATATTTATAATTATGATGGATATTTTGTTCCGAAAGACTTCATTTAAACGTGGGTTCTGATAAGATAAGATAAAAGGAATTGTATGGGCGGTAACAGCACTATGGCTTACGCCCGTCCCGAAAGTGGGTTCTGAGTTACTTGTGCTCCCATAGGAGTCCGAACCCGGAACCTCTTGATAAGAAGGCAGTGAGCGTGAGCGAAGTCGCATATATATATATATATATATATATATATATATATATATATATATACCGGTATATAGGTGTGTGTGTGTGACCGTCCTGCTGGTCTAGTGGTTACCGTCGCTGACTGTTGATCGTGGGGGTCCCGGGTTCGATTCCAAGCTCTCCCAAGGGATTTTTTCTAAACGAGATGGTCTGGCACGGTGCCTACCCAGCATTGTGATGCAGTTGAGGAGCTGCTGTGGAATAAAAGACAGTGGCGATCACAGTTGAGAGTTTCGACTCTCCTCTCCCAACATGTCTGGTCATCATGGAGCAGTAGACCAACTCCCTCCCTCAGTGTGTGTGTGTGTGTGTAATTTGTACTCCCCGAAGCTGGATACTTCCCCCCCAGGAGAAATATTGCTGAATTCAACACTGCAAGGAGATAGAGGGGTCAAGAGTGATTAAAAATGTAATTACGTAATATTTTAACGATCCTCATATGAATAAATTTAAAACCTCTGGTAATGAAGAATTCTATTTGCGGATCTGTATTCTAATTTTCCACCATCTTCAAGATTTTTTTTTTTTCAACTAACATGAACTAACAAAAGAAAAACTGCTGTGAATTTGTAAATGCTAAAAATTACTGAATTCCTCACTACCCATGAGGACGAGCAAACTGGCTCGTTTTATTTTAGCGTAGTATCCCACAAAGACCTACTCCACGGTCATAGAAATAGCCATCCTTACGTCTTTATGCCACTAGCCATTCTTTTCACAAGTTTTTGTATCTTCTTCAGCTTGT
This sequence comes from Lepisma saccharinum, assembly GCA_022664845.1. NCBI lineage: Eukaryota > Metazoa > Arthropoda > Insecta > Zygentoma > Lepismatidae > Lepisma > Lepisma saccharinum. The sequence goes on along the minus strand of JAGDQP010024361.1, from coordinate 1,907 downwards.
GGTGGGGGTTTTCACTTCCTGCTTCTGTTCGGCGTCGTTTCAGACGAACTGTTTTCACCCGGTCACGAATGTTAGCAGAAAATCTTTCCACTTTGTAATATAGTTTGCAGCGTATTAACAAAGCTAACATAAACAGCCGGTGATCTTTACAGGTACAATGTTGGAACCAATATGGAAATAATCCTGTTGTACTCTCTTGTAATAATCGAAAAATATTGGCAAAGGTATGGGGATGACTGCAAAATTTCTCAAAATAATATTGAAATTCTATAACTTGATGATGGACTATTTTCTAGAATTGTTTTAACGGGGCTGTCAACCATTCTAAATTGTCAGTTGTTGACGATATTGAAAAGACTGCAAACAACAGAGTTTTATCGATAGTCTCCAGTTTTATTTATTTTTTTTCTTTCATTAAACTGTTTCTGCATGTCAGGCATCCATATTTGTCATAACACTTCTTTGCTACCCAACCAGATGTGTAGCAAATAACATTTTTTTTTCTCTAGTGGTGGTGTTTGAGGATCGAAGAGAGCTCCTCCACCTAATTCAGAATGTTCTTCAAAACGTTTGGAGCGAACAAATAATAATCTTCCTGGTTGGTTGCATCTTCCTGAAGATCAAATTAAACAGCCTCACTATCAACTAATTGTGCAGAGGTATCCACTTCTAATGACAGCGGAGAACATATTTATCATTGTCGTCATTGGGTGTAGTCAGATTGATGTCTAAATCAGTTTCACAATTTCCTGATTCAGGCGGATTCTTCAACTGAATTGACATAATGTGTTATAAGCTGCATCTGAACTCTCTTGCTGTAGAGTTTTTGTTGTATTTGCCTCTGTGACGTATGACCCGAAATGTGTTTTCCAGCGGATCCCGGTTTTATCTATTGGTTAGAAGGAACACATTGCCCTCTTCTGTTAGGTCATTATGTAGAGACAGCACCCTGGAAATACTTAATTTAAGGCCCTCGAAACAGATAGGAATCTTCCGGCCGCTTTTAACCTTCCATGTGTCTATATAGCATTTTTTGGATTGTCAGCTGAAGTGAAAGCATCACTCTTCTGCAAATTTCCCGATGGTAACCAAAGCTTCTCGGTCCAAGGAAGTAGTCGTGTTTTTTGTTTCGTTTATTTCAGTTTAAATCTTGCTTTGCTAGTTTTTTTTTTCCACACACAAAGTACTGTGTATTATCAATTCTCATATTCGTTGACGCTGGGACCAAGACAGTGTAATAAATCTCATTATTCAATCTTCCATAAAGGAATATTATATCGTTAGGAAGTGTTCTTTACCTTCTATTAACATGTTATAATTTTTTGCAATTACAAATCGGCAACAATGCGAAGCATAATATGCCACATACCACTTCCGATGGGAAGTTTGTTGGTGCAGGTAAAGTATCCCTTCTGCTTGAGCGATTCGACTGAAATTTGATATTTGGGTGTTTCTTGTCATAGTAAAGACGTATACGAAATTTAATGTGTTTACCTTTATTTAAAGTCCTAGTTTACATGGAGAAGTTCGAGTATGTGTGTAGGTAAAGTACCATTTTCGCTTGACCAATTTTGTCCAAAAGTTGACACGGATATACAATGTTTGTTTAAGGACCATACACCAAATTTCATTCATTTAGTTCGATCCGTTTTCAAGTAATCATGTTCAAATAGGTACGGATCTCGGGTCCATTAACTTGTCCCTCCCCCCCCCCCCCCCCACACACACACACGCACACAAAATTTTAGAAATAAATAGCGTATCGTTTTGCACCTAAGTTTCGCGTTTTGCACCGCAATCGTTAAAAAGTAAATTAAAAAAGACACGATTTCTAAGCGAAGAAAAATGAATTAAACAGTAAAAAATAATAAATTTATGAATCGGAAAATAAAAGCGTGGGTGCTCTT
>JAGDQP010024360.1:0-28044 GCA_022664845.1 Lepisma saccharinum | reverse complement strand
TTCTTGAGTGCAACAGACCCATATTCAAGCTCTGCTGTGATATTGTGGTACAACAAAGGTTAGTGTGAACACAACTTCAGTTTCATGTTAAATATAGTTTCTTTACCTTCCCCCCAAAATGGGAAAATGACTTGTGAAGTTTGAAGCAAATCTATTTCAAAATTATATATACATAGACACGTTAAAGCCGTACACAGTGTTGAACCAAGTGTAAAGAGACATAAGTTGAATGAGAAGTGGGTGAGTAGCGCATTCAACGCCACGTTAAAAGACTATTTACTCCCTATAGAGAATGACGTTAAACATTCTTGCGACACTGTTTCTTTCCTAAACAACATTAAAGATGAATGCTTAGACATAATAGGGAGTGATTTGGAAGAACACAATGCTTTGAATGTTAATATGACTCTCACATTAATGTTTCAACAACCAACTAGTGGTGAAGAAATGAAATTCCATGTAGCATCCGGCGCTCAAACATTGTTGAAAGGTGATAAATTGCAGGAGAAGATAGAGCAAGTGTTTTCAATGTTAGCATCACAACAAGAAGAACGAGCAACAAGAAAGTCAAGTTGGAGTTTAAGTGAGAAACCATTGCATAGTGAGTGAACTAAAACCATTCACTGGATCAACTTGTATTGAGCTTCCAAAGTGGATGGTTAATAAACATGCTGTGATTAACATCCAAAACAATGATCAATTTTTTTGTGGTGTATTTTAGCTGCATTATATTCTGTTGACAGAAATCCTGATCGTATATCCAATTATGTTCAATATGAAAATAAAATAATGAAAGCAATGCATGATATAAGCTCCCCAGTGGCATTATCCCATATTAGTAAATATGAACGACAATATAATTATCTGCATCCCGATAATAACATAAGCATCTATGTATATGGTTATAATGAAACCAACTCAAATTATCCACTATATATAAGCGAAATGACGTTCGATACTAAGCAAACTGATCTCTTTTATGTGAGAAATGAATCAACAACACACTATTGTTTGATTAGACATAGTAGAGTCCACCTGCCGAACAATTTTCTAAAATAAATACGTGGTTGCATAATAAGCAGCAGTAATAGTTACATAATTGCATCGAGCGTTTTGTTTATTTGTTATCAAAAAAATTGAATATCATTGTCCGATTGGATGCTGGGGATGACGTATGTCATCTTAGTCACACGGAAAGTATTTTAATTCATGGTCATTTCGACCTACCTCTTCTTCAAAAATATTCCTGAATCACTTACTTCCTTTGGGCAATCCCTTGCGTACTGAAGGCATAATTTTGGAATATACATTTTCAAATAAAGCAGGTTTAAAGTCTTCGACGATATCATGGCGCATCAGTTCTATTCATATTCTTAAAAGTATGAAGGTCTATAAAATATTTTCCCAAGTTTTCTGCACCTTGTAGCTCCGAAATGTTCCGAAATATATATATGAGTACCTAAAATGTCCGGTTTCTCATTTACAAAATGTGGCAACCCTAATCTGAGAATATGAGTTTAGTGAGGAAGACGCTGATAGAGTATTCGAATTGTAAGAAAAAGAGACCATATCATTATTTTAGTCTTTGTTTTGCTCTTGATTTTTGTACTACAAATATATTTTTCTCTAACGATTTCACATCATTTTAGAACAACAGAAGAGATTATATACTATTTGAAAAGCGTTCTTCTGATTCGGAGGAGGAGGATGTTGAAATAGTCCCGCTAAACCTGATTAACTAAGTGATTAAGAAAAAGTAGATAACGAATGTTTTGGAGGAGAGAAGGACATAGGAACTATACATGATGAAGATGGTACCACAGGTGTTGTTGCAGGTAAAGGATTATGATTATTATATTGATGATTTAGGAGATAATTTTGAGATAATTATAGAGATAAATGTCATTATTCAACTTAACCGTAATGTGTAAATCTTGGTATATTAGAGGCTCTAAGAAAATTAATAGAAAACAATTCTCCAGAGGAGATATTGAGCTCAACATCGCAGGCATAATCTTGTATATTTTGTCCGATATAAATATCGTAGAAAACTCATCCGTGATTGTCATGATTGAAGACACTATTATATTTTATCTACAGTGGGTATGTGTTTGTTCTGTAACATATAATGAATTGTGAAGAATCAACTGATTTCAATAGTGCTGCTGTAATACAAATCTTGTGAAAGAACAAAGTTTGTAAACACTTGTTGATGTTTTCAGAGTAAATGAGCTGGATATGCTCTTCCAGCGATGTCACATTGTCTATAATCACCAACATTTTAAGTATTGTAATCTCTTTAATAATCTTCAGATCAATGAAAAGAGGACACTGAACCATTTGGTAAGCCCTTTGATGCGTTAGAATGCTAGGGACAAATTACTCAGTAAAACCCAATGTTTTGTAATCAGCCCTTTACATATTCTCCTAAATAAATCCATTAAACAATTTGGAATATTAGATAATGAACTTGCTATTGATTTAGGTGCGGTGTGGTATTATGGACAAGAGCAGAATTATGATGTGCACGGCACACAAACTTAGATATTCGGTTATAATCTGTGCATGTTAGCAACACACAATGATTACTCGTTATACATACTCGTAACGACATACCAACCTGCAGCTCAAGGTAAATAAGTTATCACGTTAGTGAGTCTCTACTACCTATTGTGAACAAAGCAGTAATTCTTCTATGGACCACTTCAATTCTTGGACCATTTTCAAACTATTCTCCGAAATAAGTATATTTTCTTGCGTGAAGAGTTCATAAAAAGTGAAACAGCCAAGTGTTCACTGATGTCGACGAAAGAAATTTAATATTATTGACTCAATTACAATTCGCACTTGAGAAATTGTATAAACTCGAGGCTCATGAGAATTAGACCTCGTGGCGTTTGACAGAAATATTGACATGGACAAAAATCTTCCAGGGCTAAAGTTTTCTATCACTGTTTTAGCACCAATATCAAATATGACAATTGTTTCATTCTCAATGTATGTTAAACAAGAGCGTTGTAGGAAACATTAAGAAGTTCCAACTTCTTGTAGAGAACGGAACTTACGTTTGTGTATTAAGAGTTTTGTCAAATAGCATTTATGATAGTAAAAGGCAAGGGGATCGTTCCTTCTATGAGTTTTCGCATTTGACTTCATTATTTTCTTTCTCGTGGATGGGCATCGTAAATATTTGGTTGGAGAATATCGCCTTTTTCACTGAGCTACACAAACATTATTATAGATATGTGTAACCTACCTGATATCACAACTAGCCTAAATACCGATCAAGATATAACATTAGGAAAGCTAAAATACAAACAATAAAGTTGTATCCTGTTTACGCGGTATTATCAGCCTAAAAGACCGATGTTCTCTATATAGATTAGAGAGCATCAAAAGTAGCCCAGTACATATCAAAATTGTCAATATCTTATTTAAGTATTTGACAAACAACGAGTTATCTAACACTAAATATGGAATAACCACTAGCAAAGTTATGTACTAAAATGGATTAAACTATACAAATCATTAACCTCAAATGAGTTCTGATATATTCAATTAATTATGTTACCTGAATTCCTTGCATTCTTAAAGGATTACATAGTATTTACTTCAATTACTTTATTACTCATTGTTCAGTACAAAAGGTACACCTCTAGATTAAAATAAAATTCAAGTTAAGAACATAACTGAAAAAAGGCAAGTTCTATACCAAAATGGTTGGTAATTTAAAGAAGTGATACCTAAATTCCGCCAAGCTCAACGTTATCAGTCTACTAGTAAAGTTACAAAAGACTATTTGAATTGCTGCAGACTTCTTAAAACTTGGTCACTCCTTACAACGATTTACGAACATACTAGGATATCCAGACTACTAGAATTTCAGTAAGTGCATTTTAGTATCGGGAGGAAAGGATTCTTTAAATTTAAATAAGTCAGCAGCAATGCTATTAAGTTTTTTAATAACTTTTCTACTAGATGGAAGATGTGAAACTTGACCGAATTTTATTTCTTCTCTTTTATACGACATCGATTTTGGTATGTAGAAGCCAACGATGATAGTCGTGCGGTCTGAGGCCTGAGCACTACATCTCCAAGGTTCAGGGTTCGAATACTAGCTGGGATAAGGATATTTGTAGATTTTAAAATTAAACAGCTAAAGGTATCGTGACGGAGCGAAGTACATATCAGCTTATCCCATAAGTAATGTCGCATGTGCGATAACCGCTGCAATGACGATATTTGAGGAGCGAATAGTGAAGTAGACGGCACGTACTATAGCTGAGTCAAATAGGGTACTTGATTGTGCAGCGGTGTGTAGAAAGAGAACGGTCTGCTCCATGTTTTGGAAGTTTGATTTGTGTTTGTTCATGGCAGCGTTGAAGGACCACATATGGGATGCAATGCTGTTTGAATTTCACCAGGGAAATCCAGCCATCTCAGCGGCATGAAACATCAATGCCGTATATGGTCAGGGTGCTGTGGTGTGAAAGTGCCAGAAGTGGTTCCACAGGATTTGGTCTGGACACCAGCCTTACCGATAAGCCACGAGAAGGGAAAGACCTTTGCAGCTGGGCAACGATGCCCTGCAAGCATCAGTGAAGGCAAATCCAATGCAAACTGTTGAAGAACTGGCCAGCAAACTCAATGTCACTATTTGACCGTTCATCGTCATCGGTCGAAAATGTGTCGAAAATCGGCAAATGGATACCTCATGCGTTAACGCCTTAACAGAAACAGCAGCGAGTTCACATCTGCAGTTCCCTGCTCATCCGTCACAGACGTGAGCCATTGCTGGACAGAATGGTGACAGGGGCTGAAAAGTGAGTCCTTTACCATAACATTACACGTAAACGGCAGTGGGTACCTAAAGAGGGGCTGCAGTGCCGAAACAGGATCTCCAACGCTGTAAAGTGTTGTTGAGTGTTTGGTGGGATATCTGTGGTATAATCCATTTTGAACTCTTGCCACGTAACCAGACCATCAGTACAGATGTTAACTGTCAGAAACTTGAACTCCTATGGACTGCATTGTTGAAGATACGTCCTGCTCTGGTTAATTGCAAGGGTGTGCTAATCCACGGTGATAACGCGAGCCCATACACGGCAAGAAGGGTCTGTGCTAAGACCGTGAAATGTGGCTGAGAGAAATTCCCCCACACGGCTTTTTTCACCAGATCTTACACCAACAGACTTTTGTCATTTTCTCTTCCTGCAAGACCACCTTTCCGGGAAAATACTGCAAATGAGGATGACGTGAGACGAACCGGTGACTTCTTTCAGCAGAAGATTCAACAACTGGTGGACAGGTGGCAGTGTGCTGTGAAGTCCGATGAATACTATTTTTCTGACTAACGATAGTGTTTCATGTAAGTTATTCTTCTTTTCCTCACGGTTAAAAAAAACATTGCTTACGGGATAAGCTGATAGTTACTGAAATGGCCCACAATTACCAAGTCTACAATTTTTTTGTAAGTAGGAATTTGGACATATTTGCACTCATGTTTCTGGTTAGATTTCACTTATTTTTGTAAATGGTAAATCTTGAATTCATGTTACCCACATTGGTGAATTTTTAATTGCGTAAACGTTGCCTTATTTCCGAAATTTTAAGTTTATATTATGCAACTATTCCAAGCGCATTTTCTCACAAATTATTCATTAATATTAAGATAATAAACTTTTGTCAAATTTGCCAGTAGCGGCAAATAATGAACTGGCACATTTTCATAACGGTAATAGTTTCATGAGCCTCATTCCACTGCATGATGGGTCGTGCAAACCGTTTATAACGTTTATTGGAATATTACAACGTTTGCGAATTTGCAGTTTATAAGGCAATTGCAGAACCTTGAGCGATGCATCCTGGAAGCCTCTAATACCGTTTTTCCAGATGTTCTTGTACGGGTGCATAATGACTGGACTAAACGCCTTCTGCTCTGTGTTCAGCAACAGAGACATAGCTGCAAATCGAAGAATTGTTTTGCAAGTAATTGCTGCAAATTTTTGTGCTAACAATTTATGAACCACAACTTTTTAAATATCCAACCAAGCTATTTATTTGTCCTTTTTGATTAAAGTAGATGTAACGAGATAATGCCATTTGATACACGAGTTTCTAACTGGCACTAGAGATTTGGTGAGCATCTGGAAGAGGAGGAACACAATGGACATCCTCTGTGATACAAAAAATTTACAAAATTTAAATAGGTGAAAATTTAAATATAGATCTTCAACTACATATCAGAATAATAGTAGAAACGTTGAACATTGATACAAAGACAGTGAGGCAATTTTGTATAATGCATTTCACGTGAAAGAAATTTGCACGAAATAGTAGCCAGAAACCAAATTTAGGAACAAAGCATAATGAAAAATACTCTGGTATCTTGTTCAATGTCATCATCTCACATTTTGATTGCTTGAACAAATCATAACGTGACGAAACATATATTGTGCAGCACAACCCTGAAACAGAAGCAGACTCACAGTGCTCTAAGGGTGAAGGAAGCAAAAATGAGCCAGTCCAAACTCAAAGTGATGTTTCACATGGAACAGCATACCTAACCGGCAACTGTAAGATCCGAGTTCGAGTTTCGGTAACGGTGGCTGTCGATTTTTCTGCATTAATTTTAAAGTTATGTTGATAATTTTCTTCGGCATTCGGAGTATAGTGATAGCTGAATGGGAGCCTAAGGATCAAACAGTGAAACAGCGATATTACGTCAAGGTGTTGACCACACTGAGGAAATGAATGAAGAAGAAACAGATCTCTGTAAGAAAAACACGTGGATACTGTATCATTACATTGCAACAATTTCTTCTGCCCAGTCTGTCGAGATACGTATAGCTAGTAAACAAATTCCATTTGTTAAGCATCCTCCGTTCTCACTACATTTGGTCCCATGATTTCTCCCTATTATTAGGTTGAGAAAGAGTTGAAGACAAAAACTGTAAAGTTGCTGAAAAGGGTGAAGGTTATGCGTGAATAATCGAACAAAGTACTTGGTAAAGAAGGGAATTTAAAACTAGTAAAGAAGAAAAGACAAAATTAAACTAATTAAAGATTGTTAAAAAAATTTAATAAGCTATGCGAATGGCACACGAGGAAATTTGGCGTAATTATAATACATCAAAACCAGCTCTCAGGTTACTATATAATAAGACAACGCATGGTAGTAGTGCTTGAACACGAAGGGGAGTACACTGAAGGTAGTTGATTTGTAATATTCTGACAACAAAACTGTGTTTATGAGATCATTTCCGTTTCGGTTAAACTAAGTATCTATAGTTCAATATATATTATATGAAAAATTATTTACATAAGGTGGCAAAATAAGTGACAACTCGAGTTTTGGCTCAAAACGAAAGTCCAGTGCATATTGAATAGACATCAAGATAACTTGACTATATTTAAAAAATGAAATATGAGATGAAAGTTTCTAATTACCATACTTTAAGTTACAAATGTACGGTGCAATACAAAACACCAAACTTAAATCAAAAATATTAATGGTGTTGCCGGTTAATGTTATAATTCATGTATTTTATGTAAAACTATAGAATTAGGTAATTGAATTGAATTAATTATATTGCAAAGAGATTGTGTCGTAGGTCAACAGTCATCTTTAACTGGGCTGAATGAAGTTATCTTGCTTCTTGTGATGTTTGGTGAGTATACCAAGAAAATCTTCAGGGTCCTTCGAACTTCTGTGGAGTCAATTGGACTCGGACAAAGAACACAACGAAGAAGCCACTCTATTGAACAAATTGACAAGTGGACAACTCCGTGGCGCAATTCGCCTTACCAACTAAAGTCACTCCTTTAGGTTATCAAAGAGGAATCTGAAAAGAAAAAAAAATATACATTCGAATGGCAACTTAAAACAATTTTGCCGATCAACGACTAAAATATAAACATATGACCTTAGATCGATTCTATGAGAAAGAAATTAAGGAATTAGTTCCTTGCTGCGATTAAATAACAGATAATGTTTGGTAATAAAATATTTGAAAGAAAAAGATCAGAGGGACACTAATCAAGTGACACTAAAAATGAAAGACAAATAGGTCAAAATTGGAATTGTAGAATCTTTTGCCACATGTCAATAGACATTATTAAAGGTACTAAATAAATAAAGGTCTTTTATTTACTACGAGAAACAATGACGAAGACAATGTCCTACACTTCTAAGACCATTATAACCTATGTAAGTAATACGTATATTTAAAATTCACAAGTGACAAGCAAATAGGTTCGTATTAGTGGCAATGTACTTTAAAAAATATTTTATCACAACAAAAGTACAATTGATTTGTTTAGAATTCAAGTCTTCACTAAAATCAATTTATAGAAGAGAGCAAAGCTTTGGAAGTGACAAACAGTTTAAAATTTTAAAAATATGTTTGTAAATACATTGACCATTTGATGGCACCTACCAAGAATATGAGAGTAGAACTAAGAGAGCAATTTGTCAGTGGGCTTAAGAATAGATACGTATTTCTGTTTCGAGTTATGGTTTCTAGAAAGATTAGAAGCTTGAGTACAGACAGAAAGGTTCCAACAATAGTTAACTCCAATTTGCTTGTACAGCAGGTTTGATGCCTCAGATCCCCCTTTATTTATTCTAAGAAGAAATAGTTGACACTATCAGATCTCAAGTCATTTATGTACGTAATCCTAACGAACTCAAGCTCGTCTTCAATGATTTGCGATTGTACAATGTACTCGTATAATACAACCCAGACTGCTCTCGCGTATTCTATGCTAACAGTACGTTGAACTGAACAGAAGTGCGTACCAGAACTAGATCCCTCCGCGTCTGAATCTTTCAAAATGATGTGGGTAGTCAGATAGAGACGGAAAACTGTCAAGTTCAACTTCATTGAGAATCTCGATCGCCGAACGGTAAAAGAAAAGCAGTTCGATTGTTTGTTGAACAACTTACGATCGCTATGGAGGATGAATGACGTAGCCTGGAAGCACTGCCTGATCTTCCCACAACAAAATACAAATTCGCCAACACCAATCTAAAGTTGGCAGATATTTGCAACTGGTTGGCGACTGGCTGCAAATGGTGTGATGTCAAAAATTTCTTAACTAGCCTGCAAACAGATAAGTTTTCTCGGGTAACAATACTGAAATGTCAAGACTATTTTGTGAAGAGAATTCGAACTCTGTAATTACTATATGGGATGTCGTTTACATATACAGAAAACATAGTTCAATGAAAGGCATACAGCAGGCATAAGAAGCTGCCTCGGCGATTTTTTTTGTACCTTATCAAATGGTTATATCATAAATATTTTAGGCCAAGATCAATTAAATCATCATGAGACAGATATTCGGCCTGAACTAAAGATGCCTAAATGCTATAAAAGAATTCAAGTAAGAGATATTTTAGATCACATCCTGCTGTTTTTTGTTTTGTTTTTTAATCTGGAGATGTTCTCTTAGGGGATACAGATATCTATGTCGTCGCGGTGTACCAGCGAATGTACACCGGTGTACACGGTAAGACCAGCGAATTTGAAGTACGAATGTACGAAATCTTTCCTCCAGATCAAAATCAGTTCAATGACCTAACTTTTATCTGCTCATGGCTTGTCACAAAATGTTGTTTTGTTATTGAAGCCACTAACATGTATCTTGCAACACCATAATTTTGATACACCTCGTTTATTCAATCACTTACTCAGCAAATGGAATATTTCTGAATTACTGCCGCTCTGCGTAATACGTTTCATTCTGACATAAGACCTGATTTGTATGTAGCATACGATATTGCAGGTATCACGCTATAACGATTACACTATCTCAATAGGTTACTGTGCAATGTTGATCAGTACAATCGTCATCGAAACTTAGAAGTTTTCCATCACCGATACTACCGTCCTGAAGAGATTTCTTGTCTTATCAGAAGATAACTTGTATACCATAAGCCTCGGAACCTCCAGTACCAACTATAAGAGGCAGGGTATGTTACAGTAATATATTACAATCGGAATGCAGATTCATTTCTCAGCTACGTCGTGCTATGGCAATTTACACCCATATTCTGTAGTTGGGGAAGATCTTTTAGTGTTAGACAGAATACAATTCAGACATCCCATTATCTTTATGTTCTTGCTGAACACAGCGCTAAAGGCTCTATCTCGATGTTAGAATACTATTGCTCCCGCATGAATGTTTGTCGTTCGGTAGAATACTGTGCACATAATGACCATCATGTGTTATCTTGGGTATGTCCATTAGGGTGTATCGAAAACAAATGTCGAAACTTCCGGTGCCTTAGTGATAAAAAGTAACCATTGGTGGCAAAGACTTCGTGTGATTTTTTTTTCAGATTTTTTCGAGGTTGTCCTGAGGTTCCGCATTGACTTTGAATATTTTACTACAGGAAAGTAGACAACCCGCGCAATGCTGTCCTAAATATGCATTTTTCACTTTTGCGCCCCAGTTTTGTCAATTTTGTCGACAGTTGTTTTGTTGTATTTTGATACACAATAGGCACATAAACATGCTCATTGCCATTATTATGGTAGTTATAGAAGCTAGTGCCTCAAATAGTGTTGAAAGATATCCTTATTTTATAAAAACGTGTTTCGCTTTAAGTTATTTCTGTGAGAATATGGGAAGACGGTAACGGTGGGTTTCTTTTTTCTCTTGAACAAAAGGACATTTGATACAATGGAGCCCTTGAGGGGAAGGTGTTGAGCAGCCTTTGTTTTGATGGCTACTAACTATTCATTTGCCTCATAGTGGGATTCACGTATGATTAGCTTCAGCGAAAAGAAAAATATGTATCCAAGTAAGTCAATTGCGCTACCAACTGGCGGGCCCTGCTTTCGGTAGTCCATGTTGTTAGCCATTCGTCAGCTGGATTTCATGCTGAACAGTATTCGAAGCCATTATTTTTAATCTGTGCTTGTGTGTTATTACTATTTCTTTCTTGTACGATCGTTAGTACTAGTGCCACAATGGAGAAAAAGAATTGTGTCTTACGTGAAGACGAAACAGACAAACTGTTCGGATCTCCAGAAGAATTGCATTTTCAAGATTCTCATTACACACGAGACCCATGTACGCAAATGCGGCGGATATAATAAAGATCTCTTGAAGCCGCTGCTCTGCAAAACAACCACAGCAACGTTCTTTAGAGGGAGACGACGTCCGCGATTGAGGTTTCTAATTCGAATCAGTACTACTTGATTCTATTCGGTCGGTTGAAGAGGAATCTCCTAATGGTGTCTGAGTTTTGGTTGGCTTGCGAAAAACAGGATTTTTTTATTCTCGTTGGCTTCGAAACACATCTTTTCTGTGCACTTCAACATAATTCGTACTTTTCTACTTAAATATCCGTCTGATCGTTTCCATTCTTTGATCTTGTAGATAGAAACAAACATTTTTTCACATCTATAATCTTCGCAAACAGAGCACTTGCAGGTGCAAATGTCAAAGAAGCTCTTTGCCTCTTTGATTGGTCATTATTTATACAAGAGCAGGACGTGAACATTTCCAAGATTTGCGTATATTCTGACATGATTTATCATTGGAACAACTCGTTGTGAACCCAGAACAGATACAAATGCTATTGTTCGAGCACTTTCGCTGCAGTTGACTTAACAATCTCACTAACTAGAAGATCTTTATTACATTCGTCCTTACTCTACTTCCTTTTCCAGTTGAAATGCCTAAATACAAGGCAGAAAATTGGGATATAATGTAAATTCAGTTCTTCTGGAGATCCAAACAGTGTATCTCTTATGTCTTCACGTAAGACACAATTCTTTTTCGCTATTGTTTCACTAGCACTAGCGATCGTACAGGGAGGAAACAATAATAAGAAGGGGTAATGACACACAAGAACAGATTAACAACAACAGCTTCGAATACTTTTCAGCATGAAATCCAGCTGACAAATGACTAACAACATGGAGTACCAAAAACAGGACCAACCAGTTGGCAGCACAATTGTCTTATACTTGGATACTTAAGCCGAGATAATCCTACGTGAATCCCAGTACAGAGCAAATGAAGAGACAGTCGCCATCAAAACAAAAGATGCTCCCCACCTTTCCTTCCCAGACCTCATTGTCTCAATCGTCCTTTTGATTTGAGGCACAGGCACAATCACCCTAATAATGGTCCTGAGAATTTGTTGTATCTCTATTGTGTATCGAAATACAACACCTGTCGAGAACACTGACAAAACCAGGGTTGCAAAAGTGAAAAAATCATATTTTTGGACAACATTGCGCGGGTTGTCTATTATCCTCCAGTAACATTCTCAAAGTAGACGCGGAACCTCAGGGCGACCTCGGAATATTCTGAATAAAAATCACACGAAGTCTCTGCAACCATTGCGCACTTTTTATCAATAGGGCACCGGAATGTTCGACAAACGCTTTCTGCGATACATCCTAATGTCAATGCTCTGGATGATATTCATTCACCTGGTTCATATCACTACGACCTTTCTTGCACTTGAACGTACTGGTGAAGAGAGAGAGAGAGTTTCTCAAGGCTCGTTGGTGTTTAATTCGTCTTATCATTCTTACCCAGCTCCCGTAGTCCATGCGGTAACGTCAGAAACTTTGAAGTGGGAATAGGTAGGCACGCGAGTCCGAACCTCGCGGTGGACCCTCCTGATATAGATTTTCCAGGGTTTACCGTAGTTTCACCAGGGAAATACCGGGATGTTACTTTAAGGAAAGTTCTGGACGATATCTTCCCCATCTTCTACTTACTCCATCCCGGTCTGCCAAAGATGCCAAAAAGCATAAAAAATCGTCTTATCGTTTGTCAACGTTCAATCATATAGTATTCAAATTTCTACGTTGCAGAGCCATCAAGATCAGCTTCTACACCTCTTTAGCAGGACACTTCACATTTCGTAAAAAGGAAACTATCAAGGACTATAGTGGCCGCAGCGAGTCCTGACGGTTGGCCTCATTCCTGCATTGCCGCCATCCAGTGAATATTTGAGGTGTGTTCGGCTGCAACTAACGGAGTCATCCAAACCAAATCACGTGAAACTACATGCAAGTAGTCACCCTGCGCCACGATTGGTTAAAGCTCAAGCTTCAGGACTCGGTAATACCACTATAGTTCTAGAAAAACGTGTTTTTCGTCACTCGACCACTCCTGCTATTATGCGCAGATAAAAGCAAAGTCTCGTTTATAACAAAAGGAGGCATTTATCTTTGGTGATGTCTATAAAATTGAGCTGAGCAAGTTGACGTTTATAGTGCGAGACAGATTATTTTTTCCGTAAGTAAGAATGTCGTCGCATTTTAATTTTAATTAAAGTATTTGATATCCAAGCAAAAATGATAGGAGTAAGACGGGGAAGGAAAACTAATTCTAAGAGGTTGTCTGTGTTGAAATATATTTTTGGGGCAGGGGACAGGGACGCTTTACCTGCCAAGATTCCTTACATTTTCTTGAGCACATCAGGTTTAACCACCTGACTACAATTTGTTTACTCCAACCTCGATGACCCTTAAATGGGAAATATTGAGATCTAATTATTTTTTGAAGATGGTGGCATGTACTTCGTGACGTCACATTTTTGCCATTCTGAATGGAAATTCTTATTTTCTGATGCAATTATGAGCAAGACGTTTTAGTGACGTCACACTTTTCTTGCTAGTTTGATTGGACTTTCTACTTCCAGAGGCAGTCCTGAGTAAGATGCAATTGATTTTATCTTGATGCAGCAATTAGAACGCCAAACACTAAAATGTAATTTTTTTAAATGGCCACCGTAAATAAGTGATGTCTCACTCATATTTTTGCTCTTCTCAGTTAGCTATTATTTCCCCGATGCCACTCTGAGCTAAATGCCGTTTATTTCACGTCTCAGCATAATTTCATTTTCCTTTTGAAAAAAAAAATGAGAATGGCGCCCTGGAGCAAAAGGAGTTCATTTGATTGTGCCGGTGCAACCAGCTTTTTATCTCGATCTCTATAAGGGAAAAATGAATCTGAGTTATTTTTCATGTACCTCATGCTATTTTTCTGCCATTTATAAGGGAATTACGTGCATTATGATGTTAAAGTTGGTGGTTGTAATTGTCTGAAGTCATACGCTTTTGCTTTCGTGATTGCAATTTGAAGTTACCAGTGCCGTTTTCAGCTAGACATAGTTTATTCTAGTTCGATACACTTAGTTAAACGGGAGATATTGAAATCTAATTGTATGCTAAGCTCGTGGCGGCAAGCTGTATCACGTGATGCGTTTTCGATAGTATAATTGAACTTGCTGACTTCACCTGCCATGTTAAGCCAACCATCGTTTATTCCACTCCGATAACTATTAGAACAACATATATTTAATGTATACAGAGATGTGAAACTTATTGGAATAATCGTAAACTTTGTGCTTAACTCTAGTACATACTCTCATAAATGAACGAGACTATTAATTTAGTGTTGTACGTCATTGTGCATCTTTCAAGGACGGCGAATAAAGTAAACATTGAGTGATTGTGCTGTGTGTAGAGCAGGCGTGTTGGGGATACTGCGGAGAGAAATGGGATTAAGAGAAAAACGACTTGAAATGTAAGGAGGTATTATGTCACTGTTATTTAACTCTCTATTTTTTTCTTATTTAGAGGTTACTGCAGACCGTTTATACCATTTATGGAGTTTTCCGAGACATTCTGTTAACTTATATGTGATATTCTGTGAAGTTTGTACACGATATTTGATTTGGTACATTGTGAGTGTCGTCTCTAACAGTGTTTCACAATGGGCAAGGCAAGGACTCTTTCTCTTAGAAAAGTGACTCTGGTAAAGTGTCTTCAGAAAGAAAGACGATAGTCGTAAGGAGAAATAGCAGTTTGACTAAAAAAAAATTTGCACCCATCGGTGTCTAGAATGAAGAAGTCTTTATAGATTCGGCCTGTGTGTATGCGAACTCTCTGGTGGGAAAATGTTGGCGGAAGAAAAATATGAGCCTGTGAGTGGCAAGGAAACTTACTCAACTTGTAAAGTAAAAACGGAAAGCCACATGTAACGACCTAAAAGTTTGGATAGAAAGGCATGAGGAATGTTTGCGATTCAACTGTCCGTCGAAGACTAATCGCTAGTGCAAACGTCCTCGCAAGAAGGCTAAGATCACACATCAGTGGGAAAGAAGAGAACCATCTGGGCAAAGCAAGTCCAACATAATTCGGAAACGACTGGTAACAAATATAAAATTTCAGCTATGTAATTCTGGCTCTTTGACATTGCATTGATTAACATGATATATCACAGTGATTTCTGTGTGAGTAGAATTATCATATATTGTACTGTTTTTCTACCAAATGTGATTTTCGGATGAATATATCTTTGAAATTTTGGAATAACGCAGCCAGTACCTGAGGAGAATCGCTGCAGAAGAATTCTCGCCCCAGTGACTTGTGGAACAAACGGTGAAGCATCCTATCAAGGTGATGGATGGTCTGGAGTGTCATATCAGCTTAAGGAGCAGGCCATATATACATTGTACGTACAAAAGGCTCCATGAATGCCCTAAGATCACTTGAAATTACAATAATAATTAGTGATATCAACGTCTATTATTATTAGAATACTTCGTTGAAGATAAGAAAATATTATCTTGTGGCACTTTCTCAACCGTTTAATTGAAAGAAAAGAAAATATAAGAATAAGAAAGAATGATTTCACGTAAACTCATTATTACGTTGGTTTATTTTGAAGATAGACGTACAGAGACATCTTATGAGCTTGTCTTGCAAACTAACCTAGCTTATATGTTCAGAAGAAGCTTTCTTGAATTTAATTACAAAACATTTTTACCCTTAGTGAATGTTCACGCATTTAACTCGATGTACGAACGACGAAATTAGTGCGAATTGTTAGTGAATCGTTAGCTCTTCTTAGTGACAAAATCCCAATAGAAATGTCTTATTAGTGTAGGTGCTAGAAGTTAAAAAACTTTGGTAAGGGAGCAATGTTGGGGTGATTGCGATGGTTATCAATTGAAGCCAATCTTGTTGCTGAATTCGTGAAGACTTGATTTGTCTGTAGTAGGCCCCTTTCTACCTTTGTGTTGAAATCCTTCAACACAATTTTCGTATTATATTTCGGTAATCGGTCTAGCGAGCTTTCGAGATAGTCGTAAAATGGATCTTTGTCGTTATCATTAGCTTCATTTGTCGAAGCATGTGCATTTATTAAAACCGTGTTGCACCATCGAATACGTATCGTAATGTAGGATAGTCTTTCCTTCACTAAGTCTGTATTCTGAACTGCCGGAAGAGTTTTTAATGAGGAATCCTGTTCCAAAATGATGTGACTGAATCCCCCGTAATAGAAAGTGTATTTGCCTTGTCGAATACTATATTGACTGTCCCACCGGAGTTCTTGTATCACTAGAATGCCCATCCAGTACTCCTCAGTCTAGAGAACTACCATCTGAAGAATACTCGTTTTGTATAACGCTCTTACGTTCCTGATTCCTATTCTATTGCTAACGTCATTCCTAATCTTGTTATTGTGCCCCCTGAAACCGTTCCCGCCCGGAGAACAGAATGGGAGACTAGTTTACCTCTGGTATATTTTACTGCAAGCGTATCCATAGAACTAACTTTTTCTACCATTTCTTAACATGGATTATCGGTGTAAAGTTGTTGGCCTAATGACCTCGCAGTAAAGCGAAACATTCAAGATGAGCTTTGTTCATCTCTGAGTCTTGTCGGTGTGGTAATTATGAAGCTGCTTCCCTTTACCATGATATTTTTCTTCGGAGCTATTTTCCTTTAGCGTTTGTAGAACCCTGTAATAGAGATCTGCACGGGCCGAATTTTTCGGCCTAAGCCCAATCCAGCCCTAATACACCTAGGTCCGGCCCAGCCCGGGCCCGGAAAGCTTTAGAAGTTTTTGACCCCAGCCCGATAAGTTTTAAACATTCTTGTCCCGAGCCCGACCCCATAAGTTTTAAAAATTCTTGTCCCGGCCCGGCCGGATAAATTTTTAAAAGTTTTGGCCCGAGCCCTAATATATTTGTATCTGGTATAATAATAATAATATAATATAATGCATACAAGCCTATATGAGAACAATGTGATGCGCTTAGATTTGATAGTCTTTTTAATTTCATTCTACAGGATTGCCGTTTCAATTTATTTCTAACACAAAGGATCAAAATAATCCTTTCGCTTTGAACAGTAGGATTACTTGTAGTCGCAGGTTTCTTAAATCCAGCAAAGAAGTAGCTAGTCAAACTATAACGTTTATTTACAAAACAAATTATCAGAAAATTGACCCCACCCGCGAGACTTACATTTGCACGGCATTTAACACCGTATTAGACTGCAGCCCTCACATCATCCACCATTTCTTCCAGCGGGTCGCTGAAGTAGAGAGAAGAAAAAAGAGTGCGGTTTCCTTTCATTTTTATATCAAGACAACAACTCTGACTGTTCACCCCCTGGGATCCAGTGGATGGATTGACCATATTCTGATATTGACACGGACCATCAGAGGAAGTTTCAATACGCATACCGTCTTTTGTTATTTATTGAGGGAAGGGCATGCAGTCACTCGTGTGACTGCCGATTGGGGTGAACGCCCCGGTGAACAACTAATCCTCTATAGCGAAAGTGGAGCCGCTAAGCAACACGAACTGTAAATATTGCATTGTTTAATTAACCTTTCGCTCCACGTGGCGTGCACACAGACTTGAACATTTGGCTTTATTCCAATTATCGTTTAACGAAAGTCAATAATTATTGAACTGTTTTAAAGAAGTGCAAATAATCGTCCCGAGCCCGGCCCGACCTGAAGAGAAAGCAGTGTCAGCCGGGACAAGGCCGGCCCGCGAGCCTCGGGTCTAGTTCGGCCCGTGCAGGTCTCCACCCTGTACTAACTGCAAGAAAGCAGTCCTTCTTTTGGTCCGTCCTGGAATATTTCCAGCACGCGTCATATCTGCTTGGCTTTTCCCCATCCGTCATCTGGAGAGGCGTCTGGTGCGAGACCATTAACTCCAACACGGTACAGGTTTTGTAAAGAAATAATTAAGGACAATAACAACATAATTTTACGGACTTAGAGATCGATTTAACTTATTTTGCTGTATTAATAATATTTTTAGTATATATTTTTAATTTTCGTTTTATGAATAACATCTTCTTTAAAAAATCCAGTGTTTTTTTATTACTCCCTCCATGCTTTAATTTCGTCTCTCTGAGTGAACCTAGTTATCACTTTCCGTTATTGTGTTAGTTTAAAAGTTAGAAATCAACGAAATTCATAATTGAACTGCAACTACCACTGTTCTATTGTCACTGAAGCCACACTCAAACATATTTATAGCCCTTTGGACTCAGAAATTCGAATATTTATTAAAGGTAGACAAAATTGGTGCAGAAATAATATATACTTTTCAGATTGTTTGAAATAATACATTATTGGAAAAAGGCATAGGTTCTGCTTGCAAGTTTTATAAAGTGTGTTGAATCTTCTTGTTGGTACGAGGAATCTAGTGCGTTAATAGAGAATTTGTTGATAACTAGTTTGTATCATGTCTAAGGTAGCAAAATGTTTTCAAGTTCAAAACAATTTACCTTAAACTTGAAAGAAGAATTAGTAAATAGAGTAATGGGTCTGATCTTTTTACATTTTTTATTACAAGAACATTACAAAGCAACATTGTCTCCTTCAAAGTAATTGTCTTGGGAAGCCACACAGCGCTGGGAACGGTTCTTCCACTCGTCATCAGTGATGTTAGATTGAGGGAAATTTCCCACGGCGTAGAGAAATTTTACCCCAAAATTTTTTAGCGAGAAGAAAGGGAGATTTCATGAAAATCTGACAAAATGTAGGAAATTTTCCCTCTTCCCCCAACTTTTTTTTCTGTCTTCGATATTATTTGTACAACAGTGACGAATTGTATTTACAAGAACGAAACTGGGACATTGTTCCCACCCGCGCACCCCTTCGAATGAAAGAGGGGGAAGTGTTGCTTAATTCTCGCATGGCAACCATTTTAATACAAAAGGTACACAGAGCTCAAGATGTTCATGCTGTTTTATGATTCACGGCAAACATTTTTGGGTACAGTGGCAGAGTAGGAAAAGAAAAGGAATCATAGCTTCATTTATGAGGTGATACGCCATTTGTAACAACAGTACGAACCAATATCAAGAAAGAAAAAAGTCTTGAAACTTTAAATGTATAAAATTAATGAGCCTTATTGTTTCCGTTCCTCGTCATTTTAATACGTGCCGGCAACTTGGAGGCTATAATTTTGTTCCCACATTTTCAAATCCTGATAATTCAATTATATTGTTTCGTCAACCAGTTCGATCATCCAAATCTTTTTTATAGACAAATCTCTATGAAATTACCTTAGTGAGTGATTGTTATTACCATCGTAAACGAGCAGCTGAACATCTAAGGACGGGACTTCGTTCAATAGACCCCGGCGGGGATTGAACCCCTGG
Source organism: Lepisma saccharinum (assembly GCA_022664845.1). NCBI lineage: Eukaryota > Metazoa > Arthropoda > Insecta > Zygentoma > Lepismatidae > Lepisma > Lepisma saccharinum. Next base: position 8,587 of record JAGDQP010024360.1, on the reverse strand, counting down.
CCACGCGCACAGTGAAGTTACGTTAGAAAAGGAAACTTCTTTGAGAAGAGGGTCTACATGCTCAGATTTGAGGGTATTTTTACACAGCTGTCGTTCCGTGATTTAAATTTGAATGTATGTCCTTTTTAAGGTATCTTTGGCTAAGACCGAGATGGGTTATGGAGAGGAATGCGGGAAATAGGGCTCTAAAAGGAAATTTTCACAGAAAAGAACAGTGTTAACATGCTGTTATACTTTCTTGTCTATAATTACCATAGTGCCAAGAGGAAACAGGAAAATTCCAGATATTCAGGACCTGGAACGTCGTTCGAGTCCTGGTGAGAAAGTAATATGCCATAACCTAGTTTGGTGCTTTTTCGTTGAAATTAATAAAACAAATCTGGTAGTGCTTAATGTAGGTTGAAATTAGTAAGTTAAATAAAAATGTAAAGCTCTTCCCTGTGTGATACTTATGCGCTGTGAACGGCGCATGGGGCATGTGGAGGTAGCGGTCAAAATAATCTCGATTTACGATACGAAGTAAGGTTGGGTGGTCAATCCCTCACACGACCGCATTTACCTTCCTAATGTGCCCGATTCGTAGTCAGACGCACTACAGCCTGACCCATGGCGGAGTGTTTTTTTTAAATTCATGTTCTGGGTTTAATTTCCATCGCCGAGAAGAGAGACAACAGGAAATACGTTCTTAAACGCTGTAGCAGTGTTGTTAAATGGTCGCACTTCGGAACGAAAGACATGGAGTAATTGGCTAGAGCAGTGGTGCGTATCAGTTCCGTCGACGCCAGGAAACTTTCTTGAAAATTGTATATATATTTATATCCAGAGGGAACTTTTTACAGAGCAAGACGTAGTACCGCCAGGGCACTCTTTCTGTAGAAGTGCACTACTGCGCTAGAGTAAATAACAGCACGAAATGGAAGGGGACACTGTGTATAAACTGGAAGTTCCTCGTAGTGATAACGTTTACACTGCGTTTTGTCTGAACGTTCAAAATTTACATCTGAATGAAATCGATTTCTTCTAGAGTTCGTGAATATGATCTGTTGGTTACATTTTATAGTATTTTTATTAATTTATTATGATAAGTGTGAGTAATGAAAATGTTAATATTCTTGAAATCGTGACTTTCTTGTGTGTGGAACAAACACAAAATACGGTGAACTACAGCTTCACAAGGATTCACTTCAATTTATTGCTATAGTATGCTTACATCCTTTTACTTTCGGTTGCTTTAGTAAGAAACGATGTTTTCCTTGACATGAAATTTAGTAAAGTTCTAGGTGTAGGGAAATTTTGGGTGAGAAAGTGAAATTTTGAGCGTTTGGGAGGGAAATTTAATTGCAGGCTTCTACCATCACTACTCATCATTGCAGTGCTGGAAACCGGATACTGCAATAGCCTTCAGCAGGTCGGTTACAGCATTTTTAATGTTGTCCAATTCCACAAACCGACATCTCTTCAGATGCGTTTTGAATCTCAGGAAAGAAAAAAGTATTTATAAAAATTCATGTTCTTCATATTAATGAAAATTCAGAGCCTGGCTTCTTTCTCGTACGTCTCGATGAAACTGGTAAAATCATCCAAAATATTTTATATAACAAATTATTTCCCGCACTGGCAGCTATAGACAGATTTTTTTTCACAAAGCCATTCCGAAAATGTTGGAAAAATGGGCAACTTTGATCACACATGTACTAATGATTACGTGTTTCAGGATTACAAATGAAGTAACTGGTTTAGTGTCTATTGGACATTTAACTACAATGTAAGATGGTTTTCAAGTTTACTTTTTTCAATTTGAATTTTGGGATTATGTCCAAGATTTTTGGTTTTCGTCACACTGTGCGCCGTTCCTTATACACTACATGTACTTATTGTCCATGCCATGGTGTAGCTAAAAGCCCCAACAACTTAAGGAATGTCGAAACTTTTTAGTGAAAATAATGAAATTTCTTTCCTGGCTATTGTTTTGCTGACAATAAGGTTGATTATTCTTATAGTACGAATGGCATGTTTTCATTTCTACACTACAAACACACACATACATTAATGTGAAAGGTATTTACTATACTCATTTCTAACAAGCTAATCGTGAAACGTGTGCCTCGGTACTACCCCTTCACTGTATACAACTTCTTTCTTCTTCTTACCGTTATTTTGTGTACATCCGTAAGAGATCAGCAAAACTCGAAGAGGCAGGAGAGATATAATCCCTCTGAGAATAGAAAGATGTTCCTTTTTCCATTATTCATAGCTAAATTGACAAATATTCAACGGCTGATCTCTGAAACAATAATAAAATGTTAATGTCACGCTATAGAAATGATTATATACATTTTGGAAAGTTTCAGTAAAACTAAATTGAAATTTCATATAGTAGAAAAAATAATTTAAATCTATTTAAATAGATTTCCATGCAACTGACTAAAGACTCTTATAAACATAGGCCTGAATGTTGTATTTCGCATAGTAATCATAAATATTAAAGGCAAAATAACCTCATTCCTGTGTAAAAATGTTAGTTTCTTTCCATTTCGTAATATTAAACTTTTTGCTTTCTTTTAAAAAATCTTTTACTGGAAAAAAACATAACATTACTTTCACTTTCTTCATTATGAATGAAACGTGTTGACGTTCATAATAACATTCTCACAGTAATGAATGTTTTCTTTATCGATTTAGTCTTAATTTTTAGCGGGACATATATAGAGGTGTCTTATGCCTGGCGTTCCTACTAAACAAATATTAACGTATTTCAGAGAATTAAAGTCTCTATGTTATTACATAGCTTAAAAAGTATTTTCTGTATGAGGACTATTTGCTTGCTTAAATAAAATACTTCAAAATCATGGAGCAATATTGATTACTTATACAGTGTCGAGCCCACAACTAACGAAGTGGATTGTAACGTTTCTGTGACTCAATTTCGTGTGAAAACAGGAATCGAGCCCACAACTAACGAAGTGGATTGTAACGTTTCTGTGACTCAATTTCGTGTGAAAACAGGAATTACTCAGCTACTTTGTGCATACAGTTCTCTCTATTCTCTCATAATCACTTAAATCAGTAATTATGTGGATCTGATAAAGAATATACAAGCAATTTTATATGCTTTTTCTACTGCGGGCGAGGTTTACTCAGAAACTGTTATGTCATTTCTTCATTACTGACAGAACCATATCACTGCTCTTAATATTACTCATTTTTTGTGATAATGTATTTTCTAAACTTCCTTATAATGTTGCCCCAAGAATATAATTCATATACTTCGTAAAAATAAACTTTGGTAAACTTGTGTTTCTTATGGGCCAGTTTCGTATCTACGTCACTAGTGGCTGGCTCTTTATTATGTGTATTACTTAGAAACAATGTGTCTTATACGTTCGCTTTTCACCAGAGGCCATTGGGTAAACTTTGGTAAACTTATTTTATATTGGCTAGTCTAGTAACTGTTGACTTCGTCCCGTCACGATTATCCTTGACGTTCTAGTTGAAAGACACCCATGCCCCTGCCGGGACTCGAACCCGGGACCTTTGAGTCGTTGACGTAACGCCTTAGACGGCATGGCTACTCGGTCGGCAGACCCCATTGGGTTGTTACTGGCATCTATCTACGCATTGGCCGAGACATGTCGACATCCCCTGATCACCCCAATCTTCCACCACCAATGTAGCTTTAATGTCTACTGTTATTAAACGCTAATCTTACTAATAAAGTTCACGTTACCTGGATGTAAATTACATTTTAATTTTAAAACGCAATAAACTATTCCATAACCAAATAAAAGTTTGTTCTTTGGTCTCCAACTAAAATGCAGACAAATGGTTTAAATAAATAATCAGCAATCCACTTTCATCAAGCTTTTACATATATAAAAGAGTACTGTATGTTTTATGTCATTCAGTTATTTTATTATCTATTAAATCAAATAATCTAAACACTAAAAACAGTTACAATAATTGTCTAATAATTGTACGCAAAAGTTTTATTTCTATAACATTAAACCTATCAAATGCAATTTTTTACTTTATTTATTTTTTTTATTTGGAAAACAATAGACTAATGCCTAATTAAAGTCTTCCATTGCATAATGAAATAATTCTAGTTGTACACATAACAAAAAAAAATTTACAAACCCAATCACATAGAACAAAACAGTCATCATAATAGTTTCCACAAGATAGAGAGGAAAAAATGTACAAACCCAATCACACAGACAAAGACATTAACATAATTTTCCCAAGATAAAATTAACATAATAATAATAATTTCTCCGTTGCATAAAGCAGAAGAAAACATTAATATAGTTACCACAAAATAAAGTTTCAGTTAGTATATTGACATATATGGAATCAGTCTAGAGCGTATAACTGTTTTTGCAATGTTGGTGATATCTACTTCGTTATATCTATATGTTTCCAAGTACTTATTATAAGCAGTACAAGTTCGCCATATGGGAGAGTTTAACATAGAAACTGTTCTGGCCTTGTGACAGAAGAAAAATTCATTGTTTCGCACACGAGTTCTAAGTGAGGGAACTTTTATGCAAATAGCTGTGGTTAAGTTTGTACAATCAACTTCATTATTAAATATTTTTAGAAAGAAATACAATATCATTAATAATTCTTCTTTTCTCCAAGGTCAGAAGATCAAAGTTGACTGCCAGTAGCGACGATGAATCAAATTGTGGATAAAAACCTGTTTGTTTGTACGCTAAGAATCTAAAGAATCTTGATTGAATTACCTCAATGGTCCTAGAATATTTACTGCATTGTGGATTCCATATTACAGATGCGTATTCCCATTTAGAGTTGATATAATTAAAATAAAGTAATATAAGAAACTGCGGATTATTAAAATCCTTTCCTAACCTGACAATTAATCCTAAGTTTCTGTAGGCTTCATTTCTCATGGTCACAATATGCGTATTAAATGTTAGATGATAATCAAAGATTACACTCAGATCTTTTACTGAATTAGCACTGTTTATATGAACCCGTTAATTATGTATGTGTAGTTATACTTATTTTTAAACTTTGTGAAAGAGACAGTCTTGCATTTATTAACATTTATAACAAGATTATTTTTTTCACACCACTTAGCAACATTGATTAAGTCACACTGAAGTTTATCACAGTCTTCAGTGGAGGATATTTCCAAATATAATTTTAGGTCATCAGCAAATAGCACTTTTTTAGAGTTCATAATACAAAGTGGTAAGTCATTAATGAATAAAAAAATAGAAGAGGTCCTAAATTTGAACCTTGGGGAATACCTGATCGAACTTCATATTGTTTTGAAATAAACTCTTTGTAAAGAACAGATTGTTTACGATTTTTTAAGTATAAGGCAATGAAAGTTATCGAGGGTTCAGTAAAGCTAAAGTAACTGAGCTTACTTAATATGATACCATGATCTACGGTATCAAATGCTTTGTCCAGGTCAGTGTAGATAACATCAATTTGTGCACCTTTGTCTAAAGCTCATGCTATGTAGTCAGTAATTACAGCCAGATTTGATTCAGTTGACCTTTTAATCAGAAAAGCATGCTGAAATGGCGATATTGCACTTCGCACATGACTAGTTATCCTATTGTAATTGAGACTTTCAAACTCTAGCAAAGGATAATAGTATTGAGATAGGTCTATAGTTGCTTACTTCATTTTTAGAATTAGATTTTGGAATTGGGCACACAACAGCTTCCTTCCATTAATCCGGAAATGTTGCAGTTTTAATTGATAAGTTAAAAATAAATTGCAGCAGAAGTTTAAGAATTTCTCCGCAGCCTTTCACGAGATAAGGAGGTACGTGATCTGGTCCGAGATACATTTTTGGTTTCAATTTCTTTATGGCATCTTCTGTTTCTCTTAAAGTTGTATTCAACAGATCAAATGACTGAATGTTGAATCACGTTTGTTGACTACATCCTTTATTTCATTTTTTGCAGGCGTTTTTTGGTATACTGATTGAAAGTGACTTGCAAAACAATTGGCAATCTCATCATTATGGTAGATCATTTGTCCATTGTATGTCATATTTGAAGGTGGAAGATGTGATTTTTTCTTGATAAATTCCCAAAAATTACTTGGGTCATTTAGAATGCTATTTTCAGTATTAGTTAAGAAATCCTGGTAAGCTAAATATATATCCTTTTTTACTTGTTTTCTTAATTTGACAAATTCTCTATAATGATAATGAGGGTTACCAATTGTTCTTTTCCATTTCTTATAATGATAAAATTTACGTTTAATATTTGTAATTATTTCGCTGGTAAACCAGCATGGATAAGAGTTAGTGACCGTTTTCTTTACTGGAACACATTTATCATAAAGTATTTCATAGAACTTACTAAGAGCATTAACATTAACATTACCAAAATTTTCTAAATATCCCCAGTCAACTCCAGCTAGTTCCCTATATAGCAATTCAAAATTGGCTCGCCTGAAATTATAGCTTCTAATATTGTTTTAGAGGGCTTGGTATAAGATATTGTAATTAAGAGCGCAGGATGATGAGGATCTTTTTTCACAATTAGGGAAGTTTCATGTTCAACTTTGACACTTTTAATGTTAGTTAGAACTAAATCTAAAGTACGGCCGTTCTTGTTCGTTATATAGTTATATGATTCTAACTCAAAATATGACAAAATTGATCAATTCGTGACATTTAACCGAGGCATTTCTAATGTTTAAGTTTGAATTATCTACTTCTGGTATGTTAAAGTCTTCCAGAAGGCAAACTGCACTACCATGTGGACAGTTGCTCTCAATATACATGAAAAATTGTTCATAGCGCTCAAGCGGCGAATTAGGTTCAAAATAAACAACACACATATACATAGATAATAAACTACTTACAAACTTAACGAGAACGCAGTCAAGATCATATTGTATGTTTTCTATTTGAAAAACATTGTATTTTCTTTGTATTTCTAGAATAACACCCCCTCCACAACATTTGCCACTTAATTCTATATTCCTGTCTTTCCTGAATATCATATGACGATCGTCAAAGAGTTCAGAGTCATAGTGAGAATCTGACAACCATGTTACTACCAATGCTATTACATTATAATTACCTGCTAGAATATTACAATATATTTCTTTTGTTTTGGTCCTAGCACCATTGATATTTTGCAAAAGAACATCTAAAGTAAAAGAACCTTTAAAAAACATTTGCCTTCATTTTCTCTTTTATTGTTTCTTCAGAAATGTCAGGTGCATTCCTACCTGCTTGATAGTCCACATTTCTTAGTTGTCAACTAGAGGCCACCTTCCCCTCCTTCCCCTGAAGTTGAGAGTTCAGCAACCTTAAACTTTTCCTTGACGTGGTTCCAGGCTTATTTTTAGCGGGGTCACTGAGAATACTTCTATTACTAACACCAGCACAATCACCTGTTCTTGCACACACAACTGTAGTGATGGAATGCTGTTATCCGTGACATTAGCCTGAGGGTTGTTAGTTTTTTCCTGGCCGGACGCTGTTAGAGCTGGGGTGATCAAAACCGGGTTGTCACTAATGATGGTCACATTATTTTTTATTGCTGTCGAGCCGTCAGTCACTAAAGGATTGTTTCCTGTTTCGAAGTCCCATATACTGTATTTCCTCTTGTTTATCACTAAAAATTGTATTGGAGATGAGCACTGAAACCTCTTCTTTTAGCCTCCATCATGTGTTCCTTCAGTCGATTTCTTTCGCTACGGATACCTGCGGAAAAGTCCTCCTCTATGAATATGTTGGTACCACGTAATAAATGTTTATTTTTAAGAATTTCTACCCTCTTTTTGTCATTCAATAGTTTACAAACTATCGGTCTGTTTCCTTTCTTGGCGTTTATCCTGTGTGCTCTTTGAATGTGGTCATTGTCAATTCTCACTTTCAGTTTGTTTTCAAATAACTGGCGCACCTTGTCTTCAGTTTCAGCCCACGTTTCTTGACTTATTTCCTCTAAACCATACACCACAACATTTTGCCTTCTTGATCTATTTTACAGATCGTCCACCTTCCTCTCTAACCACTCGGTGTAGCTTTGAAGGTCACCAACATCTTTACACACGCTTTGAACTTGATTTTCAACTGATTCAATTCGATTGCCTAACTTTTTCAACATTCGTTATGGTCTCCTTCAAACTACGTATTTCTTTTCATGATTTTATGTGTTATACCTGTGTAGTTTGAAATAAAGCGTATCTCTTTCCTTAGTGATCGTTTTATTTATCTCTGTACCATCTGGTATTCATTGAAGGACATCAACAAATAGGTATACAGCATTGTAAGTAGTATAAAAGATTGTCAGTTTGATTCCAAAAGATAACTATCCTAATATAATAGTTATAAATACGTGAAAATATTCGTACGAAGTTCAGCTCAATTGCAAGTAAAAAACAGTATGTTTTAAATAAATACCAACACCATCCATCAGAGCATAAAATGTGAATCAAACAAAATTAAATAAGCCAGCCTGAGCTTTATGGCTACAAATAATATTCAAAATTAAAACACATTATTATAAATACTAATAGCTCACCATAATTCTGAAGGCACAAAAGTAAAACACGTAACTATTTCACCTTCAGTTTTCTATCA
>JAGDQP010024359.1:0-28046 GCA_022664845.1 Lepisma saccharinum | reverse complement strand
TTAAGCACAAGACACACCCACATTCCTTTATCGACATAATAAATATATACTGTGTCATTACTATAATTCTTGTTCATGTTATTAACTTCTTTGTATAAGTTTAACTTACGTACGGTTTCATTTTGTAGAGGAAATAAGTCACAGATCTAGGCATCCGAGTAATCGTAGCGACGTCATAGTGATATGTCTAATTCCGAATAATTGCTGGAGAGTATGTCGAGTGAACGAAGACAGGTTAGTAGAGGTATTCGGTTAATTTAGTGTACTTTTTTAGCTTGTAATTTGATGAGCATTAACGCCTATCAAAATATAATTTCAAATTGCATAATAAAAGTGATGATTGCACATTGGACAGAAAAATTCTGCCAGCTTCTTTAGTTTTGAAGGTTGTACACTTAATATTTCAATGGTGTAGGTAGTTTTTACGTAGTTTCTATCGATTCTTACTATACATATTTTTTAGTCAGCTACGTTATCGATAATTTATCGGGTTGACACCTACAGTAGAGGGCAGGACATACAGAATCACTATTTTCAACGACTACTTAAAAATTATTCCTGAATTATAATTAGCTATTCTAACATTTTCAGTTTGCAGGCGTCTAAACTTAAAATGGAAAATTTCTAAAATTTAAAATTGACACATTTACTATCCTTTTTGAACATAAATATTTTAAATTTGGGGCGTAGTCTCGATTATTTGGGGGTAGCACCACCCACACCGTGGTGTGCTGAAATCACTGTGTTAGGTAAAAATTATATTACATAACGTTACTATTAACGAATCTAAGAAGAACGCAAATTATTAATTATATACCTTTCAATAATATAGGGTTTACTAAAGTTACGAAAATACCTTACAGTGATTCTGGCAAACCATGCGTGTAGGGCTTGAATCCCGAAAAGTAAGCTACAAATTTTAAAATTGTTACACCTAACAATGGATATAATTTATTATACCAGGTAACCAAATAAATTCGTGGCGTTTGCATAAGTTAGAAATAACGATCCAGTAATGTCCTTATACAGTGTACTCATTAAAATAATCACCATCGGCTTCAGTTATATGTTCCCAACGAGTTACAAGGTTATCAATCTCGTGTTTGAAAAAAAAAATCTAGAATCGAAAAACATGTCTATCGCCTGCGTGACATCTTGTCGGGTTCGGAACTACTGATCCCGTAGGTAGTTGTCCATTGCCAAATACAGGTGATAGTCGGATGGGGCGATGTTAGGGGCTAAGGTTTACGATGTAGGAGAAGTCCCCAGCCAAGTGTTTTTTATCACCTCCTTGGTCGTTTTCGCCGTATGGGGTTTGGAGTTGTCTTAAAGCAACAGAACTCCTTTCCTATTGACCAGTGCTGACTGCTTTTAACGTAAAGCATCTGAAACTCGTTGTAACTGGGACGAGTAGACCTCGGCTGTGATGGTTGTCATATTGTCAGGCAAGTCATATTGAATTATACTAGCGCTGGTCCACCAGACACACAGCATCACTTTCTGTTGATGAATAGGGGTTTGACAGTCAATGACACCTAGCCAGGGGACGACCAATTATGTTTCCTCTTCCGGTTATCGTAGAGCACCCACCTCTCGTCACATGTCAATATCCGTTGCAGAAATGATGCCTGTTTGTGACGTGACAGCAATGAATCGTAGATGGTGAGACGCTGGAGTTTGTTTTCTTCAGTCAAGGAGGGAGGAACCCACTTGCACAGCTTCCATGTCTTCCCAAGGTTATGCAGATGCAATCGAATGGTTTCATTAGATACTCCGAATCTTTGTGCAAGCCCGAGCTGGTTTGACATTGATCCAGCACGATTACCTGTTTCAGCTTGGCTTCATCGACACTTAATGGACGCCCAGCTCGTGGCTTCTTCGAGGCTCACATCTCCTGATGCAAATCGGCTGAACTACTTTCGTGCTGTGCGTTCACTCACCTATGCCTGTCGAAACACCGAGCATATTTTTCGAGCAGCTTCTGTAGTGTTGATGCCCAATTTGAACTCATACAGCAAACATGGCCGTATCACCTCCTTTGACATTGACATGTTCACGTGACGTATGTACTTTCTACAGAACTGACTTCACCACGTCCATCGTGCTGAACACATTTACACTGACTGAGGATTCAAGGTTATGTAAAAGTATTGTGTCATCGCAGCACGATTTATAACAGCAGTTTGAATATGACGGTTTCCAAAATCGGCACGAATTTATTGGGTTACCTGGTAATTTCATTTTATAGTTTTGCAATTTTCACTCTACATCTCCACTTTGAAAATCCTCGCTTATCCCTACACGACATATTATCTACTTTCATTGTTGTAAATCTGCTTTACTAATTATTACATAGCTCTTGTAAGATTAATATTCATATTCTTGATTGATAAAAGTTAAAGCAAATCAAAACTAATCTAATGCACCATACTGAAAGACAAGGCGAAAGCAAAACATACATAACGACATAAATATACTTGAAAACAATACGAGCACCGGATACTATTGGTTCGGTGTGTTGGATTCTAATCAAATTGTAACTTTGCGACTTAATTCTTACAAATAGAATGCTTAAATTGCGTACATTAATCCATTATTGAACGATATCTAAATTATGATATGTATCTGAAGATGCCCATACACTGTTGACAGCGTATGCTTTTTGAATACGGCATACTTATACGTTTTTTATGTTCTGAACAATGGGCTAATTGCATGCAAACTAAATATTCGTAGATTTTGTTTCCAGCAAGGAAGTTTACATTTGGTTTCGTAGCCTAATTTTCGTTAGTTTAAGATATTTTATTTTGAAAGTATATAATATCACACATCGTTCTCAGAAGCGAACGTTAGATTAGATTTGATTATCATACTTTACATCAGTTCTCAAAGCATTAATGGGGCCCTCATATAGTGTATTAATTAAAAATTATATTTATGACGTAATTTTAAAAAAATATCCTCTTCGCTATCGTTCACTCGAAATACTGCATAAAATTTTTATGAGAATATCGGTGGTAATATTAAACTAACTTTCTAGAAATGAAGTAATTTTGTTATCATTACAAATAATAAACTTATTATATATTTTATTCAGTATTATTTTATCGGATGTTGTAAAAAGTAATAATAAATATAATTAATATTGGTTTCACTAATTTTTATTCATCCTTGTGCGACCAAGTGAGGTGAGTAATGTTCCGCCCGTTTATTTTGTATTGATTAGGACAAAATAATATTATTTCAAATTTTGTCTTGGGAGAGCTGTAGCGGGAACTAAAGTAGTCCACTCTATTTGTTCACACCAAGTAAAATGTTCACCTAGATTTGAAACATACATTATGACCTAAAATTCGCGAGTACACTTTTCGAAAAAATTTCAAGAAATATTAATTTGTTAATGATAGTAATATTGAATTTACATTTTATATTACTGTATAATTTTGTTATATGTTTACGAGTTAGGGTACATGAAGCACCTAACTTCCCCGAATGTATGCATTCAATAGCATTTATAAGTGTGCTTCAAATTTGTTATTCCTGAATGTTTTACAAAGCAATTACCCATTATTTATGAGGTACTGAGTTTTAGCAGTTACACATTTTTACTACTACTGTTACTAGTATTACTTGTGGAATACTTTATATTTTGATCATACTTCTTATTTCATTTATTAAAATAAATAGTTTTTTGTAATTTTATTTATATTTCACTTGCGAACTAATGTTCATATTCAATGTTGCGATTTTAATTGGCGTAGATTGTTTGAACTCGTATAGAAAATGTAATTAAATATTTCGTAAATTATTAGTTACTACTTATTATGACGAATTAGAAAAAATACAATCTTCTTTTAGTAAATCATTGGTAAGAATCTTTGTGTTCAAGTTTCAAGTATCGGGGAGGTGTTGTTAACAAAAAGTTTAAAAGCGAGTTTGACAGTTACTGTGCACAAACTAAATGATTTAAAAAAATCTTTTGCTTGCTACCTACAACATGTAGTTTACAAACAGAAATATTGCAGAAAAAAATACTTATTAGGTAAAATAATATTAACGGCACGCTAAAATTTCAATATTAATTCCAATCAAATATTGAGAGACAAAAGTTTTACGGAAAAATGTTAGGAAAATTTATAAGAATAACTTGCTTAAGGAATTTAGATAGTTCTCTATATAACATCATCGAAATACTAAGGAGTTGTCGGTGATAAAGATGGTGGTAAATTTTGCAAAGATTAATTGTTTGAAATAATGAAATATTCCTATTTTGCTGAAAATAGAAAAAAATATATATTCGGTAGTGCGGGTACTAGTCTTTAGTTATAAATTACCATGATATTACGCATTATGTACCGTCACTATTACGGCTCTTGGATCCAAAATGGCGTACGATAAAAATGCATTTTTCACACTGAGTGAGAGATACGAAACTTGGTATTAAGGTGTATTATGACGAGTAGTTTAGAAAAATATTACAATGTTGAAAAAGTCGCCATCTTGGATCCAATATGGCCGCCCAAAAATTAATTTCGACACCGTTTGGGCTAGAGAAATGAAATTTTATTTGAAGTATCTTCAAGAGTAAGTCACGACAGTATAATAAAACGTTAAAAAAAGTCGCCATTTTAATCCAAAATGGCTGCCCGAAAACTCATTTTTTAAATTACTAAGTCTAGACAAACGAAATTTGGTATGAACGTGTACAAAGAGGACTACGTCACAAAAAATTGTAAAAAAATACCTATCGGGGCGCAGCTCCCCCTGATAGGTGGTATTATTGTAACAGGGAGGCGCAGTCCGTCACATTGTCTGATTAATATAAAGGGGGACGAAGCCCCCCAAACCCTGATGTTGGGAGCGCAGCTCCCACGGGTATATGGGGGCAGCGCTCCCAGCGAAGCAAAGCGAGTCTACATACTATAGATCCCCATGGACACTCACTGACTGACTCACTAACTCACCCATATAAATTCACAGGCCAAACTACTGAAGCTAGAAACACCAAAGTTGATATGAAAGTGTAGCACCATGAGTATGTAAAGGGAAGATCCGACATGTTCAAAAATGTACCATATTGGATCAAAAATGGCCACCAAACCTAGTGTTGTATAGAATAAATAGCCTAAACGGCTCGGGCTACAGAAATGAAATTTGGCATGAAGGTACATTATCACCAGTAGGTTACAAAAATGTTACCTGATGTATCCAAAGATGCCATCTTGGATCCAAACTGGAGGATACAAAAAACAATTTTCGACACCGTTTGAGCTAGAGATGCGGAATTTGGCACAAAGGTGTATCATAAGTATTTTTGAAAAAACATTACAAAATATTGAGAAAGTCGCCATCTTGGATCCAAAATGGCTTCCAAAGCCTGTGTTGTATAGAATACAGAGCTTAAACGGCAGCAGCTAGAAATATCTCATTTGGTATAAAGGTACACCATTGCTATTAGGTTACGAAAATTTTACCTGATGTATCCAAAGACGCAATCTTGGATCCGAAATGGCGGACCTAAAATCCATTTTCCACACCGTTTGAGCTAGAGATACGAAATTTGGCATAAAGGTGTATCATAAGTATTTTCGAAAAAACATTACAAAATTTTGAGAAAGTCGCCATCTATAATCCAAAATGGCCGTCCGAAAACCCACTTTCTAAACCACTAAAGCTAGACAAACGAAATTTTAGTATGAAGGTGTACCATGGCGAGTAGGTCACAACAAATAATGAAACCCCTCATATGGGGGTGCTCCCCCCCATGTGGGTGGTAGAAAAAATATATACTCGCTTTGCTTCGTTGGGAGCTGGGCTCCCAACATCAGGGTTTGGGGGAGCTGCGCCCCCCTTACCGTAATCACACACTCTCTGGCGGCCCGTGTTTCCATGGTACAAATATACCACCTTCCAGGGGATCTTCACCCCCATGTGGGTTTTTTTACTATCTTTTGTGACGTTCTCGTCATGGTACTCCATCATACCAAATTTGGTTTGTCTAGCATTAGTCGTTTACAAAAAGGTTTTTCGGGCGACCATTTTGGGATTAATGGTGGCAACTTTCCCAAAATTTTGTATTATTTCCCTAAACTACTAGTTATGGTACACCTTTATGCTAAATTTCGTACCTCTAGCTCAAATGTTGTGGAAAATTGATTATTAAGTCCGCCATTTTGGATCCAAGATGGCGGTTTTGGGTAAATTTTGTAATATAATGCAAACCTACTATCGATAATGTACCTCCATACAAAATTTCATTTCAATAGCCCATTTAGTTTAGGCTGTGTATCCTATACAATTGGTTTAGCGGCCATTTTGTATCCAAGATGGCGACTTTTTCAAAACGTCGGATTTTTCTCTTTACCTACTCGTTGTCCTACACCTTCATACCAAATTTGGTGTTTCTAGCTCCAGTAGTTTAGCCTGTGAGTTTATATGGGTAAGTCAGTGAATCAGTCAGTGAGTGTCCATGGGGCTATATAGTATGTAGACTCACTTTGCTTCGCTGGGGGCGCTGCCCACTGACCCACGTGGGAGCTGCACTCCCAAAACATAATTTTGAAGATATTTGAACCAAATTTTAATATGTTGTTTCTGGTCTTAATAGCTCGTTCCAGTTCGTTAATGAGCAAAAGCGGCCCAAGGGGGTGGTCGGGGAGGGGTTTGAAATTTTGAATATATATATATATATATATATATATATATATAAATTAACAGGCCAAATATTGGAGCTAGAAACACCAAATTTGGTATGAAAGTGTAGGACCATGAATAGGTAAAGGGAAAAATTCAACATTTTGAAAAAGTCGTCATCTTGGATCCAAAATGGCCGTTAAACCTATTAATGTATAGAATAGAGAGTTTAAACCGCTGGAGCTAGCGAAATGAAATTTGGTATGAGGGAACAATATCACGAGTAGGTTACGAAAATGTTACATGATATATCCAAAGACTGTATCTTGGATCCAAAATGGCGGACTTAAAAATCCATTTTCGACACCGTTTGAGCTAGAGATACTAAATTTGGCATAAAGGTGTATCTTAATTAGTAGTTTAAACAAATATTTAAAAAGTTTAGGAAAGTCGCCAACTTGGAACCAAAATGGCCACCCAAAAATCACTTTCAATACCATTTGAGCTAGAGAAATGAAATTTTATTTGAAGGTACGCATAAATTATAGTACTTCCTATGAAGTTTACGGTGACACCAACGATTCGTGGGTTGTGGGGGTACGAGTGGGGAGGGGGTGGAAATTCATTTTTTTTAAACGAGCGGTGCTAGTTTCTGTCATCTTATCAATATTAAGCAGTTTACTCAATTCGTGCCTTCTATTACTTCTACTAATCAAAAATGTAAGGGGGCTGCTCTTAAGAGTTAGAGAAGCTGTTATAACTAAGTTACCAGTATTTATTAGTAAATGGTTGTGAAATGATAATATCACGATGGCTAGAAGAAGAATTATTGAGGCTAAGGCTTGTACTAGAAAATATTTGAGCGCAGATTCGGTTATTAGTTTATTGTTGGTTTCTGGGGTTAGAGGGATAAACGATAGAAGGTTAATTTATAATCCTATTCAAGCTCCGTATCATGAGGTTGATGATACAGAAACTAATGATCTTATAATCAATGTTAGTATAAACCAGTGTTTCCCAACCTTTTTTGTCTCGGGGAACCCCAGAAACATGTAGCAAAACTTTGGGGAACCCTAGCTACCTGGGACATAAAAAATTATCTACAATAGAGCACAGTATAGACTAGTATTGTACAATAGGTGAATCAAACAGCAATCCGTATGTTTTGAACACAATGTTACAACACTATTTATTAATTATTGAACGACATTAACTTTCATTTTACATTCTATAGGACATTATTAACATAAGTTGAGTTTTATATTTATAAAAATATATTTAAATAGACACTTATATACGTGCTGTCTTTGCCAAATATATTTCTTTTAAAGATTCGTCGTAAAAAGAAAGGAAACACTTTACGAAATGTACAGTTTGGTTGTCACTGCCAGTTGAATGTGAATTTTTGCTTGTCTCTTAGAACATAATAATTTTATCCTTGGCCGCAACTTTGATATGGAAACACGAAGTTCTTCTTCAACGGACAAAAGCTTGTTTCGTTGTTTTGTTTTAATGTTCGTCAAACACGAAAATGCTTGTTCACATAAATAAGAGGTGGATAATTGCAGCAAAACGTTTAAAGCTTTCGGCGAGATTGCAGGAAGCTCTTTTTTCACCGATAACCAAAACACATCTAAAGACTGTTCAGAGAATTTAGCATTTAGTGTCCGATCACATATCAGTTCAGTCAATTGCTCTTCTTCTTGCAGGCTGAAAAGAATTGTTTGAATTGCTTGTGTTCTCTATAAAAGGGTTCCTGATCGAGTCGTACATGGCAGATGATAAAGAAGGAAAGTACTTCTCAAGTTTTGCTGACAGGGATTCCAGATGGTCGGAAATAAACAGAATGATATTATCGTGCTCGTTGTTTGTTTTAGTCCGAAGTTGAGATAAAAGTGGAAACATTTCAACACTACCTCTTAAGAGATGCTTTCTCCAGACACCAAGCTTACCTTTGAAAGCCATAAGTTTGTCTGTGGAAGAAAAATATTTTCCGCGTGTCGTTGCATGCTAGTATTCAGCACATTTAAGTGTTCATAAATGTCTGCAAGATACGCAAGTTTCATAATCCAGTATTCGTCTTCAAGATAACTACAGAAAACTGTTTTATTGCTTTTCCTAAAGAAAATCAGAAGCTCATCTCGAAGTTCGAATACCCTTGTTAACATTTTCCCCCTTGAAAATTGTATGATTTCCGTATGCTGAAAGAGAGTAACGTGGTCTTTACCCATGGTTTGGCAGATTTTTGCAAACACACGAAACTGTAGTGGGCGCTGTTTAATAAAGTTGACCATGTTAACGTCTATGTTAAGAACATGTTTCAAATCTTCTCCAATCGTCTTTGAAACAAGAACTTTGCGATGGACAAAGCAGTGAGTTGTAACAACATGTGGATATTTTTCTTTCACAAGCGAGACAAACCCTTTTATTGAGTCAACCATTGAGGGAGTCCCATCAGTACATATTCCAACGCAACGATCCCATAATAATTCCATAGATTGTAAATAGCAAGTTAATAAGTGGTACTCATCTTCTCGACATGTTTGTTCCATTTCCTTGCATAAAGAAAGTTATCCACTATTTTCCCATTGTATTCAAATCTTATAAATGCTATAACAACTGCACTTTATTCGTTAGATCCGTAGATTCATCCACTTGGGTTGCAAAATTAGTGTTTTGCATTATTTCAGAGAGGAGTTCTTCAACATCTTGAGACATTTCATTCACGTGCCTAGTCACAGTATTATCAGATACGAGAGTCTTGTCTATTTCACTTTCAGCTTTTTTCCCTAGCATCTTATTTACAGTGATTTTACAAGCTGGCATTATTAGATTTTCAACAACTGTGTGACTTTCCATTTTTTTCATAACTAACTCGGCTAATAAACAAATGGCTTCTTGAGCATTCTCACTAACACATACCTTCTTCTAAACATTTTTGCATTGTTTCTGTTGTTCGTCCAAAAGCCGTTTGAAATAATCAGGCGTTTTATTTCACAAATGGCTATGATTAGTTTTCAAATGCCTACTTAATTTAGCTGGAGCCATTGCAGTATTTGTTAACTTTTTCCCACACACAATGCACAACGGAGTCGGAAAACGCTCATCTCCAGTCCATGTAAAACCCATTGCTAAATAATTTTCACTATAGAGACGAGATTTCTTTTATTTGTCATTTCCCGCCCTTCGCTACTACTACTTGGCTTCACAGTGTTCGTACTAACCTCACAGTTGTATCGCCCTCATTCTTCTCTGCGCCTTCCTGGGAAACACGAATCCTTTTCACATACTTCCACATTACCCAATTGTGCCAAGATGAATTTAAAAACAACGCACTAAAACAAACTAAAACTGACACAAACAACGACAATAGTTTGCTGAATAACTGCCACTCTGCTGATATGCCACTCAGTAACACGCATCCCTAAAACCACGAAATAGTGCTGGACGCGCCAAGGGCAGGAATGCTGTCAGCCAAAGTCGCCAGGCGTGAATTTCTAAATTCCCACAACTTTAACAGGAATACATTTTCATGTAAAAGAAAAAGCAACGGCACATGATCATTCCACACAAACTCCGAGTCGGATATAGACATACAGTACACACATGCACACAAAATATGTAAAATATGGGTGGGTATTCATCGCTATCAGGGACGTATTTAGAAAGGAGAAAGATAAAAGATTAACAAAATTCATTGGCTTTCATTATTAATCATTTATGAATTGTTTGTTTAGTTGGAAGCAATTTATTTCTTTGAAGACCTCCATTCAATTGTAAATCGAATTCAATTTAATTAAGAATCAAGAAATAAGAGTTGTTTTACAAATACAAAAATAGCTACATTCACATTATTACACATACTTTCATTTCTACACACAGAACCAATATTGAATGATTGTACACAAGAGATTCATTCGGCCATGGTATGTGGACCATCTTCTTTCCGTGGAGACACAAATTACTTTTTTAAAATATGACATTTACTAATTTTCCGCGGAACCCCTAAGACTGCGTCGCAGAACCCTAGGGTTCCGCGGAACCCCGGTTGGGAATCACTGGTATAAACATTAATATTTTAGGATTGGTGAGCATTAGAAAGAGAAGGATCAATTTTAAAACCTTCATTGGCGGGGTATGAGTAGAGCTGTGCAACGAGCGGATTTCGAGCGCTCGAAATCCGAAGGCCGAAGCAGTCACGCTTGAAACGTGGGAGAATTGGCAAAAAATCCACTTCGAGCAAAGGTGTCGAGCGCTCGAACTGTTCGAGCGGAGTTCCTGCTCGGATTACTTCATCATATTACATTTTTCTTTATCTTCCTGTAACTGAATACAGGAGATTCAGTGCTACCAACTAACCTAATAATGATATTAATAATTGGTTATCTAGCAAAAACCTTTGAACTGGGATAGACCATGGTTTATACGAAATCACGATTTTGACCCATATATACGAGAGTTGGTTAAAATAAAGTAAATTCACAATGTTCAACATATCTCAACAAAACTTTGCACAACTTAGTAATTTGACAAGACGAGGAGCATAGAGTATGTCAGAAACCAAAATTTTGACCCATATATACGAGGGTTGGTCAAAATATTTCAAATCCACAACTTTCAATATATCTCAATAGAACTTTGTACAATTTACTGGTTTGATAAAACGAAGAACATAGAGTACTTCCGAAACTAAAATTTTGACCCATATATACGAGAATTTATCAAAATATCTCAAATCCACAGTTTTCAACATATCTCAACGAAACTTTGCACATCTTCCTAATTTGACAAGACGTAGCAGTATTTGTAGTAGTAGTAGTAGTACTAGCTGTTGTTGTAGTTGCTGCTGCTGTTGCAGTAGTAATAGCAGTACAATTATCAATGTAGCCAACGTATTTCAGTCAACCCACACCAACAGAAGTGAAAATAATCTAGTAAACAAATCAATCAATAAATAAATCATTAAAATGTGAATACAGCTTATGTTGACATGAATCCACATTACATTTCTGTGCTTTTTTAAAGGTTCAAAACAAGATGAAAGAGGCAACAGAGAAGGGTTCATTTAAATAAAATGTACGCTCTGTCATCTGTCGAGTACTATGAATGAAAAACATAAATCGTACGTAGAATAATCATACACATTCCTGGATTTTTTTGTGCTGCATTTAACAGTTTCTGCTGAATACGTGCTTCTAATACAATTAGTTTTCTTTCTTTGTAGTCTTGATGTCCAATCAAGTCGTGTAGGTCTGTGAGTAAGGGTTTTTGGTCCAGATCTAGACCGGGGTCCGTCATTTGAAGCCCCCCTTTATGTACAATATGACGAATACCAACTTTTTAGCTTGCATATACGAAGGTTAAATAAAATATCATTCCATACTTTTAACGTATAACTGTAAATCATTCTCACGTTATTTGCAAGAATTAAAATAGGCATTATAAAGCGGGTCGCACATTGATAAACAAAAACTTAGATATAATTTAAAAAATTGGACCAGAGTGGAAGTGGAGTATCGAGATTAAATGACCCCTCTGCCCCCTGGTTACATATACTCATTAAAATTTAAATGACATCGAGCAATCCAGTATCGTTTTAGAGAAAGGTCAATGGCATAAATCTTTCAGCGAAATGTAAAGAGATGACAAGACTGAGGAATGATGGCTACAGACGTGATGATGAAGAGAAACAAAAGCTAACTGACAAAGACTACCTCATAATAGTTTTTTTTATCAACATCTCACAAAAATTAACTACTTCAAACGAAAAGTGTAATTAAGTCCTTGTTTATTTTTATATGAAGAAAACAAACATTTCAGGCGAGTAACAGAAAAATCTGTTAAATAAGTTTTCCTTCATATTTTGTTTACAATTTTTTTAAGTACTAATTGATCGGCTCTCAGAGTGGAACATGTAAAGATATATGACTGCACATAATCCTTCCTAACCCCACGTTCCCATAGTTACTAATTTAAGAAAATGTATAAAAAATGCAAGAAAGCAATTGTTAATAACATATATAAACATATAAAATAAATTTTGAAATAAAAAAGAAAACATCTTACTGCCCACCGGGATTCGAACCCGGGTGTTTTATTTAGTGAGCCAATGTCTTACCGCTGCACCACTCTACTTCTGCGGAAAAGGGTGGTTTGGTCGACGATCTCTCGAACCTGTAAATTACCAGCACAGGAATTTGGAAAAATTACAGGTGGAATAGAATTTTAACAGCACTTTCGGATATGCCCACCCCTAACCGGGGACACGCCGCCCAGCTTCCTCAGCCCTGATTTATTTACATGAATCCTAGTTTTTAATAATCCAATCCTTGTGCTCAACTGATGACGTAACTCCTTGTTAATTTGAAGCGTAGAGAAAGTCCATTTGATCATTATATTTACACATGGGAACACGCCAAATGGGAACAAGATGGCGTTAGAGCCGGTCAATTAATTTGTAAAAAAGAAATCTGCATTTTGTTTTATTCATGGCCTCTATCAAAGTGATATTGGACTGACCGGAGCCATTAAAATTTAATGAATATATGAAGCCAGGAAGCGGAGGGTAGTTAACCTCGACTGTCCACTTCCAGTCTAAACCAATATAGACCTAATTTTCAGTTCTTTTACGCTTGCTATCGCTGTGTGGTCTGTTTTTTATGTTTTAATACTTGACAATAACCTAAATATTATTTACTTACACAGTTCGGCACCTATATAACTCAAGAATTAAGAGGCATAAACACGGAAAGAGTCACACAATGTTAACATAAAACTGGATAAGATCTGAAAATTTGGCCCATACTGGATTAGGCTGGTAGTCGGCTATCGAGGTTAAATATTTTATTTTATTGTCCATATTTCGATACTAGCCGGTTACTCCAGTAGCGTTACGTAGAGCTTGATGTTTATGGCAGAGAGTAGTGGACGCTCTTGGGGAAATAATGTTCATGACCTGTCCGCGTTCCTTGCACTCCCATTTATAGGTGTTCTGTTGAACTACTTTCAAGGCACTGTGAAAACCGATGGCCGGTTGACCAGTGATAGCGTATTTTTTCTCTTAATTTCGCTACACAACATTTTTTTTCCACTTTTCAACAATTACATTTTGCTTTCGTTTGCATTCTCAATATTTCAAGAACATACGTTAGAAAGTCATGTTAGACTCTTTTTGTTTTACCCATTTTCAAACATATCGGGAATAGGAGAATTAAGTAAGATTAGATTTATTTTAACTGTAAGCAATTCATATCACGTTCAACACAAGAAACAGTAACATGACGCCAGGAGTGTTACTTCACCGAGGCGGACGTAGACAGTAGTAGCCATGAGCTCAACGTAAACCATATTGGAATGACTGGTTAGTGTTGAAAGATAGACGCACAACAAACATTTAATGTCGTTTACCATTTCCAGTCTAATCCAATGTAAACAAAATTTTCAGACATGGTATCGCTGTGCGGGCGTGTTTTTGATGGACTTATTTTTTTATATAATAGTGTTCCGTACTGTGTATATGATATTGTATCCAGTATATAATGTTTAATTATTTGCATTAAGACAATTTAAAAACCGGATCGCACAGCGATAACAAGCGTAAAAACCTGCGTTGGTACTGAACAAAAAGTATTGCTTTTAGAATGAGGTCATTGGTAGCAGCATTAGTTATTTTATAACAGGCAGCTCATTCCCGTGCTTTAATCCTCATTGGCTAAACTGCGTGTTACGTCACTTGGAATATACTGTAGATTGTGCTATTTAGCACAAACTATACGCCCGTTATGCAAGACGTTCACAACATATTTGTATGATCTGCATGTTTTTAAATTCTTTAGTAAATCTGTATTGCTTCGCATGCTTTCCAGATAAGAAGTACAATCTGAACGGTTGCGATTCCTCTGATAAATTATTATTTTTCCTCTAAATTACCTTGTTTTAATTTCACATTACCATCAATCGGTAGTATCGCGCCCTCTACATGTATTCGCTCGAACTTGCTATTTTTCATACATAATATTAATCGATGGCAGGAAATCTGACATATTATCACAAACAATTCTGCAAATAGTCTTCCTGTAGTGAACATATTCGAGGGGGTGAAGGTAACGTAATGATATTTAACAATAAATGCATTTCGCGCTAGCGCCACTTGGATTTCAAAAGCTTCGGAAATGAAGTAGACACTCTTTCATTCCTCATTCTCATTCAGCAGTCTTACGAGTAAGACGTTTGTTACTTTCGCTCTTGGAATATTTCCGCATTGTTGTTGTGTCTTATTCAACATGCAAGATTTATGTGGTTCTTGTAAGAAAAAAATTTCGTCACAAAACCAAAAGGAGGTAATATACTGTTCAGGTGGATGTGAAAATTACTACCATGCAAAGTGTACAAACCTAAAAAGTGCCGAAAATCTTAGGAAACTTGGTTCGCGTAAAGACCAGTGGAAGTGTGAAGCGTGTAAATCAGTGACTACTACGGAAATACTCGAAAGCCAAGAAAATGACCTGAAGAAACTAGTGCTACAAGTAAGTGAGATACACTCCAAATTGTCTAAAATTGAACAAATGAGTGAAACGGTAGGTGAACTGGAAAAAGTATTAAATTTCTATCTGATAAGGTTGATGACTTTCAAATAGAAATACCAGAATTAAAGAAAACAGTTTCAGGGTTAACAACTAAATCTTTCGCTTTAGAATCAGAAAACCGGCAACTTAAATTATCAATTAATAGACTGGATATAAAATTAGGTGACTTGGAGCAACGACAGCTACAGGAAAATATCGAGATAGTAGGCGTGCCTGAATCCAAAGAAGAGCGGGTGAGTGAGACAGTACTTGATGTAGCAAAGGCGGCCGGTATCCAACCTAGTATCCAGGATGTTCAAAAAGCGTATAGGGTCCCTTCAAACCGAAGAGATAAACCAAGGATAATTGTAGCCCACCTGTCGTCTAAAGTAACCAGAGATGATTGGCTACAAAAATTTAGACAAAATAAGGTGTTAGTAGCTTCAGAAGTTAATCAATCATTTCCTGACTCCCACATCTACGTTAATGAACAACTTACGTCCTACAACGCAAATTGCTTTATGAAACGAATGGGATTCGTTTTGTTTGGGTTAGAGATGGGAAAGTGTAGCTTAAGCAGGATGAATGCAGCCGTGTCAAGCATGTGAAGAGTGTCGATAACTTACAAAACATCCTTAACTAACAGCAACTAGAAATTATAATTATGTATAAATATAAACTATCCATTAATGGATCGGGTGATTGAAGACATCCAATCGTATCAACAGGTTGAAATATTTATTTGTGATGATGTAAGTACTGTTAATAATTTATTTAGTGGTAAAGGGGGTTTGTATTATCTTGCAGATTAATATACGTTCTCTTAATAAAAATTTGTTGGAATTATTGATTCTACTTCAAAACTTATCTATTGATGTAGATTTAATTATTTTAACTGAAATTTGGAAAAATTATTTTACTCATGAGATTCATTTAGCAGGGTATAATTGCTATATGGAAAATACACTTACAAAAGCAGACGGTGTTATGGTATTTACTAAGCAAGAGTTACAGGTTAATGTTTCAGAATTGAAATTTAAAGGTGCTTCAGGAATGCGCTTACGCATCACCAGCTGTACGGAAGAGTGTCACGTGATAGCTGTATATCACTCACGTAACTCTGATGTAGCAGAATTTCTTGACTCTTTGAATACTGAATTTCAAACAATAAAAACAACACCGTCTTTGCTAGTCGGTGATATTAACATAAATATATTAGAAGTAAAATATTATGTCACTATAGACAGTTACTTAAACATGCTTTATTTTTATGGATTCGTTTCATGTGTAAATAAGCATACTAGAGTTACTGAAGTGTCAAAATCTTGTATAGACCATATATTTATAAAACTTAATCGATTATAAGACATTACTTCAGCTATAATGGGAACAAGTATAACTGACCGTTATTTAACTATTTTAAATTTTCCCATGGAAGTAGAAAAAATACTGTTAAGCAAAATTGTAAAACTTCTGTGAATTACGTCATGTTAAGAGAAGAATTATAGCAAATAAACTGGAATGATGTTATAGAAAACCAATGTGTAAATACAGCAACAAATAACTTTATTAAAATAATGCAGAATAGTATAAGTAAGGTAACACAGGTCAAAGTCTCAAGTGTTAGTAGTAAATTTAACAAACTAAAGCCATGGATCAAAAAAGGACTTATCACTTCCATACGTGAAAGAGATCGATTAAGTCGCTTAGTTTTAAGGCAAGACAATAACACAGGTTTAAAGGAATATTATAAGAGTTACCACAATAAATTAACCACATTGATTAAAGAGGTCAAAAAAGAATATTATAGAAAGCAAATATTGGGCTGTAAGAATAATACACCCAAATTGTGGCACGTTATTGCAGATACTACGGGCCACAATAATAAAGCCGATACAGAAATAAAAGAACTTATTACAAATGAAGGATTGTTAACAGTTAAAGAAAATCCTCAACAAATTGCTAATACTTTGAACATACATTTTATTAACGTTGGAGAACAATTAATTGATGATCTCGGCATAACTACTTAAAGTGCAATAACAAACATATCAGTTAAAAATCCAGACTCACTGTTTTTTACACAAATTACTAGACATGAAATTGAATCTTTTGTTAATAATTTAAAGTCTAACACTTTACCTGGTATTGATAAAATTACCGCAGATATATTAAAGTGTGCAAAAGACTTCGTTGTTGAACCATTATGTCATATATTTAATCTGAGTTTAGAAACGGGTGTATTTCCTGATGCTTTTAAATGTGCTATAATAAAACATATATTTAAAAAGGATTAAAAGCTGATCTCAATAACTATAGGCCAATTTCTTTAAGTAACTGCCAAGCTCTTACAAAAATGCATTAAAAAACTGGTTGCATTTCTACACGAAATTAAGTATTTTTCAAATAATATCGGTTTAGAACAGGAATGAGAGTAGATGAACAGGTCCTTTGGGGTAAGTTGCGCCTTCTCCATTTGCGTTGTCAGTTCATTGTCTTTGGAGGGGGGCTTGGTGACGTATTATGAGGTGTGTAGGTAACCGAAGGCTGCTAATAACGAAAGAGTACGAGTTAATGGAGAAGATGGTTGCGTCATTTAAGATGGCGGGTGTCCCTCATTGAAGGGTAACATGGTGGCTGTGACGTCATCAGGCGTTTGTAGCTCAGTTGCGAGTTCATTGCCGTTTGAGGTCATTGCGTTGTTGGGAGGCGTGATGTTAGGTGACTCATTGCAGGTTGTCACATCTGTTGACGTGATGATATGAGGTTATCTGGTGACGTCATCAGGCGTGAGAAGTTAAGAGTTCATTGACGTTTGACGTCATTGCCTTGTTACCAATGCAGCATCGGTTGACCTGATGATATGACCTTATGTTGACATACTGATATGGCGTTATCTGTTTACGTGTTGATATCAGGTTATCTGTTGAACTTCCACGTGATGAGTGATAAAGTTTACAATATATAGAGGGCGTTAGTGCGGTACATCATAAATAGTTTTCAGCTTCGCAGTCATGGCTAAGCAGCAGCAGCAGTAGCAGTATCAGCAAGTTATAGAAGAAGTTGACCTCACATCAGATGACGAAGAGATAGTGGAGACGTTAACATTACTCGCAAATGGTAATGTAGAAAAAGAGGAGGAAAGTGAAGACCGTACAATATATACTTGTTTAAGATGAAAAGTAAAGTCTGAAAAAGAACAAGTATCTCCATCATTATTATCATCATATGTAGTAAAAGAGAAGAAGAATGATGAT
Source organism: Lepisma saccharinum (assembly GCA_022664845.1). Taxonomy (NCBI): domain Eukaryota; kingdom Metazoa; phylum Arthropoda; class Insecta; order Zygentoma; family Lepismatidae; genus Lepisma; species Lepisma saccharinum. The sequence goes on along the minus strand of JAGDQP010024359.1, from coordinate 9,592 downwards.
GATGATATTAAAGAGGTTTATACCTCTTTAGTTCCTAAGAAGCAGAGAGAACGAAGAAGAGTGTGTTGGATGAAGTGGTATATCCAGTGAAAAAACGTTTGTTTTACGAAAATATTAATATAAAACAAACTCCAGTAGCAGGAGTAGCAGCAGCAGCAATGAGAGCAGTTTCCACTACAGTCTTAGCGAACTCTTCAGTGAAAGCATCAACATCAGTAGGAACAGTAACTAAAAAAGTGAAAACTACTAGTATTAAGTGTTTGTGTAAAAAGCAGTAGGTGGACGAAAAATGTATTAAGCAGACATTAAAGAAGTGGAATCCTGCAACTGCATTGATATCTGAAGCTTATTATGAAGGAGAAGATAATCAAACTGGTCATGCACGTCTAGGATATGTGAATGGTAAAATTCAAAGAGGAGAAGACTTTGAAGAATATTGTAGAAAAGCTGTGTGGCGTAATGTTTTGACATTTGGAACATTAAGTGAACTTTATCGTTTATATTAAGAAGATCAATAGGAATTGGAAGAGGATGATGTATTAATGAGAAATATGAAATATGGTTTGTGGCGAGTGATAAAACTGTACATGTCAAGTGTAATTGATATGTTTTTTTTGAAGAGGATAAAAAATCGACAGTTGAACTGAGAATTTAAAACTCTGAAGTGAAAATGTCAGAATTTTGTGTATTTTGTGGTGGTGGTATTTTTATTCGAGACTCGTGTGTGTTACAAACTTTCGTACTTATTTAATGGACAATCCAATTACTTGCAGTGGGTGTAAGTTGAAGATTCTTCATAATAACTATATATAGTATGGGATACAGGCAAAGTACTTTCAAAACATCTGCTGAATCTAGTGAATCATCATGAAACGTTTGTTGAGTATTATGAAATTTTCAAACGACAGGGTCATGTAAGTATTTCCACGAATACTTTCCTCAAATCTTGTAAAGAATTAGTAGTTCATAATAGTGAATTCATTGCTCAACTCATACCAGATGTAATACATGAACAATTTTCTGTAGAAAAGTCTCTAAGTGTGTATTCAGAACAGTACATTATTGATGTTCAGGGATTTAAAATCTCTGCACATGAATTTATTATGAGAGAATTTTGTATCGTAGCGTGTGATGCTAGTCTTTTATTCCACTGTTTAGTAAAACTTCCATGTGACATTACGGAAGTAGGACTAGGATATGAAAAACAAGTGCAATGGTTAACAGAAAACTTTCACGGTTTACATTGGGACACAGCAAATGGATACAGTGTCCAAATTTTCGTAGAATAATTTCTCGATTGTGTTCAAGTAAAGCAACATTTTTTTGTAAAGTTCTTGAAAAGGTACAGTGGATTAAAAACCTATTTCACTTGGAAAGTGTGAATCATGTAAGTGAAAAGGAATGTCCTGTCTTAAAAACATTAAATTTGAACACTGGTATCTCTAAGTGTACTTATCATGACCCTGTCGAGGTGAATGCTTGTGCATTAAGAAACTGCTTACAATTACAACACTGGATGAAACATGGGAAACCACAGAATCTTGTAAATACCTTATCAGCCATGCAAATGTAAGAGGCATGTGCAAGTTCTTTTTATAAACACTTTACTTACTCTTAAATAATAACGAAGAATAATAGTCTACGAATTTGTTTTCATTTTAAAATAAGGATTTTCCCCTAAATTATAACAAAAAGTTTTAAATTATATAAACATATTTATTTTTCTTTAAAAGGAAGAGTAGTACAATACTATTTACAACGTTGCTTGTTTTTTTGTTTTATAATTTCTTTTACATATTTTACTACAATTTGATCATTTTTCTCAGATGAACAATATTGAATTTTTATATGACATTAACCCCGCTTACAGTAAAGTAAATAAATACTATACAAAATAATCCACAAAGGATGCTGAACCTGAATTTTGTTATATTTATATAATTTAAAATTTCGTTTTAAGAACGTAGCAATTTGCTTAGGAGGTGGTCTTGCAAAGGTATCAAAATAAAAACCCTTGCATTTTCATTAATATAAATTGTAGTCCAATGACTACCTCCACTTGAGGAAGAACTTAACAATCAGTGCTGCTGGAAACTGTACACGAACAGCTAATGTATTAATGGCATAAATGCCGGTCAATATAGTTGCAGATAAACAATCACCTAAAATCACTTTCATCAGCTGGTCCGTCCACATTGTTTGTTATAGGACTTGGTATGTATACACACTTATTTTGATTTAGCACTGATAAACGAAGTTCATAAAATTTCATATGATTTGCATAAGTCCATCCTTCTTTCAGTGCACATCGGAAATAGGAGAATCGATGGAAATAATGAATATACTGTCTTGAGGGATATGCCAAGTGAGAAAAGTGAGGACACTTTAATTCTTCTTCTAGGTTGATTACACTTTTTCCAAGGATAGATTCGAGAAAAAATTGTCTTGTTTTCCCGAAAGTGTACACTACACTACTGTGCTGAGTATATTTGGTAATCCCACTATTAACTTCACTGTAGGAGGTATCCCCATCGTTCCAGTGGAGACCATAGAGATGTTGAGAGAGGTAATCGTTATGTATTCTTAATGATGGTGTCAGCTGGGAGTAGGGGAAAGGAGGTTTAATAATCCAGCTTTGTGAACAATCCAAGTCAGGATTTATAATAACAAGTTCTTTCAAGACTAACCTTTCGTGTTCGTACTCACCATTTTCACCATGTGTGAGAGCAGAGAAGTGTACTAAAACCCTCATTATGACTGAATGAAGTTTAAATCAAAATGTACCATAGGTATATACATTTCTATTCTTATAAATTTCTATAATCGAACCAAACTGAGCTTAGACAATACATGATACAGACTGTACTAGTGCTTGACTAAAGGATATTTTTATATTAACAGGAGAGTCTCTTACAACATCCCAAGTACAGTCCTCAATACTTTCTGTAGGAGATATAATAATTGGGAAAATGTTATAACCGTGTGCAAAATCATGAGAAGTAATCGTATGTGCAGTATTTTGATAAAACATCCCAGTACCAGAAAACAGGTTGAAATAACTTTGAACTTTGAATGCTCTTACAAAATCGGGGGTTAGGGGGGTGGGTGGATAAAATTTGGAGCCTACCTGAACTTGCAATTTGTTGAGATTAAAATGTTCAAAATGGAGAGGGTTCAGATGATATTTACCATTCATTGCTGTATTTGCTACGAATCCAATGAGATTTCTCGATACGCTACCCAAAAATAAATTGCCAATATTAAATGACGTTTCATTTTGAGGAATAGTAATGATTCGTGTTTCCACTCTAGTGAGTGGTAATTTTGCAGTATTCTTTTCATGTAAGAATTTAAATGAAGAGACAAGTCAGCAGAAATAGTAAGACGACGTGCATATAATACAACTTCTTCTAAGACAACTTTAAAGTTGGAATTGTCAGCAGCCATTAAGCAAAATGTATCTTTATTACGAAACAATTTTATACGCAAACTTACTTTATTTGTAAGTATGCGATCTAAGTTGGCAATATCTGTAAAGGCACGTCCTAACATTTCAAAAGGAGCACTACCACTAGCAATTTGCATTATTTTACGAAAACCAGTATTATTTTCATCAAGAGTATTAAATTGTCCAGCAGTATCTTTATGCCAAAACGCACATGTGAGATGAGTTTTCGAAGCATCTTCAGAGTAATTAAGTATTGATTCCAAGTAAGCTCGTATAGCATATGACCAGAAAAGAGGAAGGAATTAATTTATCATTTAAATATACATTTACTTGACTGAACATAGAATGAAGGAAGTTATTTACTGGTGCTACAACATCAGCTTGCACTGCTGGTTGATCGCCTTCTGCTGGTTTTAAATACTTCTAAGTTATCACCATTAGCTTTTGTTACTTTACAACGTACATACAAGTACAAGTATGCATAATGAATATATTCTCCATCCCCCGAAATGACAAATTTAATCGGGCCCTCTGAAGTGAGTGTAGTAATAGCATGATAATCTTTCATACCAGAAGACTAAATAACAGTTTGAGTCATGTGGACAGTTTGTAAATAAAATTCATTACTACAACACTCATTACTTGATGTTGAAAGGAAAGACATTTTATCACCTAATTAAAAATATCTCTTTCAAGATAAGACTTTGTCTTCTTCTTTTTCTTGTTTCTTTTGTTAATAATTGGTGGTCCAATACGTTTAGGAAGAAGAGCTTTTCCTTTACGCGCCCGTTGTCTACCACTACCACAGAGCAACTCATTAATTTTATTTTCTGCTTTTGTTCTTATATATGAACTCTACTTTTAACTGATTCTTTAAATGGACGATTTTCTAATACATCTCCCGCGACTTGCATTCCTGTTTGTAAAGCTTGTCGAGCAACTGCTTTAGCTTTAGAAAATCGAAAGGGACCTCGAAATAATCCCCCTAATCCATGTCCACGCTGATAAACTGGTCCAGCAAAATAAGGGATGCCTCTTCCATGAAATGGAACTTTCATATTCACGAGTGTTGTTGAAAGTGTTATGGTCAATCTTCCGGATGCGAATGAGATATTTCGTCCTAGATGATCCTTTAGTAGTATTTCAATTGTTTCAAATAAAAGCTTACTTAAACAAAAATAATGTACATTCTGAAATGTTATTGTCTGTGCTTTACCGTGATTAGTATCAGATATGGCTACAATACGTACTAAGGGTGCTTTTGTATCACCTACAAATTGAACTTGTATAAGATCAGTGTATACAAATACTTGGTGTGGATACCCAATGTCAATGTAAGGCTGTTTTTGAGCTTTTGATTTTAATAAATTAATACCAGGTTCGAAACCTAATTGTAAAGCAAGAATGGGTGAAGGATAAAGTGATTTAATGTTTGCATTCGTTTCAATAGTAACAGTATTTGAAAAATCAAAGTAAATTAAGGTTGGGTTGAATTTATTCATAACTTCTATCAATGACGGTATAGAATAATAATATCCTGGCTATATTTTACATTATCACCATCTAGTGTTTCATACCACATAATATTTTGACCTTCAATTACATTATAGCAAGTTAAAGGAATATGAATTTCACTAAGTACTACCATCCATGATGAATTATTAGGATGAATACGATGATTTAGGATATTTAAAAAAATGTGATGGATGATTATTGCCATATGTTTTTGTACTAGCATCCGAGCTAAATGTAATGTAAAAACTATCATGCGTACTTTCCGAAATAATTTCCTCCGCTTAAAGTGAAGTGTAATGTTTAAAGGACCAAATTGAAATGAGAAGTTTTCTCCCTATTCATCTGTTAAGTCCACATATAGGGTATCAGAATATTTATTTTCTACTTTAACATAGTGTGGACGGTCAAATACGAAAGAATGCATTTAACCATATTGATATTCATAGGTACTAGTTTTAAGGAGTTTACCAATAATAGTTTGATCTTTGACAATACCAAGACAAACAATAATCTCAGAAGGAATATTATAATCGAGGTTACATTGAAATGGTACACTAACTTTGATAAACATAGGTTTTTCTGATTTGGGTTGAAAATGTACTCCAGCTATTTGTTGATGTGGATTATTTGAGAATCCTAACAAATTTTGTAAACCACCAGTCATTCCAACAACATATTCTTTTCTGTAATCTCGTTTATATTTCTTGAAAGGTTGATTTTTATCTTTATCATAGTAAAATAAAAAAAATATTATCTTTTTCAGTAGTATTAGCATGATCTTCCATTTGAATATTTTCAATTATAACAGAAGTATCATCACTTTGTACCTGATTTTTTTATTACCAATACTAATTTGTAACACTCGATCAAATTGTAAGTCTTCTAAAAGAGACTTTCCTTCATTTGGTTTCATATGTTTTGTGATAAGAGAGAGTGAGGAAACAATATGTGAAATTGAATCATAATATCCAGGACAAAAATTAAACTCATAATGCATTTCACTTTTAACATTAATATGAACAACTGCTTGTTCTTCCTTTCGAATATTATAAAAAAACCATCGTATGCAAAAACTACTTAACCCTACCACACAGTTTCCCTCTAAATGAATGGGTTGATATAATTTTGTGGTAAAAGATGGTCTTATTTTCAAAAATATTATTACCCACATTTGATGGTAATGTCACGTAAACTTCATCTTGATCCTCAGAAGACATCATCATGTCTGTACAGATTTCTGTTTAATCCATGAATTCATACTAGGAGGATATCCTAACCATTTTACATATATCCAAACCTTCTACGTTTTAATACCTATTCAATTAAAAATGTTTTATTTTTTCCACAACTACCGCTTGCGATTCTTGTGTGTAAAAGATTCCTTTGATGGGGGTCTCCATTCCAATCTTTAATTTTGTATGTTAGCGGTATACGTTGAATACAACGATCTATAATAAATATTTCTCGAGATCATTTTGGTAAATATCTCTTTTCTAATTTATGTTAATATTTACTAATACGAACATAATAACCATTTTGAAATTTACATTTAGTTTGAACGCGATTTCGTTTTCCATATAATGTTTGCCTTACTTGATTTGTATTTTCTTCATTAACCTCTATAGGAGCAATTTTAGTTGTGGAATGTACAGTGTAATTGAAACTATGTACAAGATCGTCAAGAACGTTAATGTGACGATAAGTGTTTTCATAAGTACCTGTAATTTTGTTTCTTTTAAAGTTCGAATAAACCTTTGTACAATTGCAGCCTTCATTTCAGAATGCACACTATAATGATTAATATGATACTTTTCGAAAACACGTTTTACATCATGATTATAAAATTCCGTTCGTAAATCAGTTTGACAATGCAGTAGAGGCGTACGAAAGCTACTTAAAATACTTTCGATTGCTCTTGCCATAACTGCACCTTTTGTGTTCTTTACTGGAATGCAAGTTGCATATCTACTAAACGCATCTACAAAACATAAAATATATTTATAGTCATCATTATATGTTTCTACGTTTTGCATATCTGCTAAATCCATTTGTAATGATTGATTTGGACCGCTTACATAATACTGTTTGCGTGGAAAATTTTTCGAACAGGGGCATGCAAAGTATGTGTATCTTCGTTTTTAGCCTGTCTTTCGTTGTAATTTCGAAATACTTCCTACAGAAGTTTGATCTGAATATGTATAATTCAACTTTGATAGTGACATACTTAAAACATGTAGTGTTTATAATTTTTAAAAATATTATTATTACGTTTACTACATTTTTCTTTCGGGAAATATTTTTCGTCCTCTGCTTCTTTCTCTTTTGAGAAATGAGAGGAACAATACTACTAACAGCACCAGCACCAAACTGAAAGTTGATTAATATCTAGATGAAATGGCTTAAGCACCTCGAGCTCTACAGGATGTTTTAACGTACGTTTTCGAATAACGTCATATACGAGAATAATAATATTTGATCCTGGGAGTATATTATTATCAATGCTTACGGCACCACTCTGATCCCAACTGATACGATTTGAACTGAGCAATAGATTTAGTAATGTTGATGTTTTTCTCACTAACGTTTTTTGCATTGGATCTAAAATTAATGAAAATTAACGTAGTGATTTTGTATTACATCCTTCCTGATCAAAAAGTGGTATTGCCATAGACTTTCGAGCTGAGGGAATATGTTCAAAATATCGATGTAGTGCTTGTTGATATAATTTCCATTTTTCTTCTATTGAAAGATCAGTGCGATTTAAATATCAGACTTTTCTTAATCCAAACGTTCTTGATGGGAAACGTTAGATTTCATTGAAAAAAACAAGTTGGTAAAAGCACCTTCAGGTATGATTATCATTTTTTGAAATTGTGAGACATGTTAACTTCTAAATAACCTTCATACCACAGCACTTAAAATAGTTCATTATTTTAAAGGTAATAATGCTCCAGCCTTTTGCATTAATAGTTTACGTTAATTTTTAATCTTGGACGCATAAGAGAGAGATAGCACGTAACGTCTTTTTATGACGACATAGTCTCTGTTTCTGATGATGAGAGAGTTTTATGTTACCCTTTAAAAGGTTTTACTAAGTTGAGCAACAGTTCGTATTAAGTTAACAGATACATGTTGAAGTAATATTTTACGCTTTTTCCCCTTATACCTAAAAAGGAACACGGAGGTCATTATAATGATGTTTTAAGTTTTACATTCTATTAACAACTAGAGAGAAATTGAGGTATTCGCATGCTTTTCACATACATAATGTCGACTGGAAAACTATTTGTTCAAATTCGCAAAGCATCTTGGATTTTTTGTGTTAAATCAAAAAATAAATATCAATGTGGTTTAGCATTAGCTTTTTCAAAAACCTGTACAACACCGTTACTATGATGAGGCATAATTTGACGTGCTAAATACTGAATTTGTAATTTATCTCATGAATTTTTAAAAATTACGATATAGTGACTATTTAAAGATATATCTCGAGAATGTTTACCTTTAGGGAATAAGTTTTGAACTATATAGATAACTGCTAAGTTTTTGTGATGTGCATATTTCGTAAACAAACTACTAACGTCTCCATTTGTTTCACTCATTAAATCGTCTAAAATAATTGAATATTTCGACTGAATTTTAAAATTATTCATAACTGGTATTCCTCTAAGAAAACGAATATTACTAAGGGAGGTTGGAAGATTTTGTACTACTGCACCATAGCACCAAACAGTTTCTTTGAAGTGGGTACGGAACATTTTACCCTTATAATATAGCAATTTTCAATCAAAAGTAGTTTTCCTTGAAAGGGATGGTCCGCTGATCATCATAGTACAAGGGTGTTCGAGGGGCAACATCTTAATACAAAACGAAACAATTATTTGAAAACATTTCCTATTATATCATCCTGAGGGAAACACACACACACACTTACATGAAAAAGAAGTCAAGAATTACGTTTTAATTCGCTTAAAACCGTAAGGTAGTCTGTCAAATTCATGTTTTCATTTACATCTTTTAGTTTTCGCATACTATTTAAAATTTTATGTAAGATAAAGATAAAATTAATTTTATGGGCGGTAACAGCACTATGGCTTACGCCCGTCCCGATACGGGAAAGACCCTCATCTTGGTCATGTCAAAACTTAGCTGTTGGTTAAAATAATAAAAAAGATGAAGATGTAAAAGGTCTTCACACTCAACCTACTGGTGTACACAATTTTATGTGTCTTGTGTTCCGGTCTCCTTACAATTTTATACTCAGGTACCCTTCTGATTGTATTTGGGTTCCTTATAATTTTCTTTTCATATTTTGCTTTCACTAAATTATGAAAATGATCAAACCCAATAACTTTTCTCGCCCATGCATTTAAAGTAATACCTCAAATTTTGCAAGTATGTCTAAACTATTTTTCTTCCCTCAATTCCTTTTCCCTATAACTATAGTTTTTCGGTCCTAACCCCACGAATTTCCGAATCTCCCACCCTACTATGGTTTCTTCAGTTAATTCGCCCAAATACTTCCCAGTAGGTAACCTCAGTACTTGATTTCTATTTTGCACATATATCACAGAGTCAGTGTCAGTATTGTGGCAGATAAATTAAATAATCTGTTTCAGAATATTCAAT